>CM035428.1:70182227-70207227 GCA_020310875.1 Ceratopteris richardii | reverse complement strand
ATATGATCAATGTCTACCCCTCATGATTGTATGCACGTTTTGTAAGGCCCCCTTTATGAGGAGAAGCCAAGCGTGCATTACCCAATTGATGGGAATCCCAACTTGAATGTTGGATGAAGGTCATATATGGACCATGTAAGATATTATAAGGAAAGGGAGTTACCAGGGTCCCCAATTGTGGGGTCCGGGGCAGCGGTGAGCAGCCCCGGCTGGGGGGTCCAAGGGGGCCAGCGGGCCCGCTGGCTGGGGGGTCCCAGGGGGCCAGCGGGCCCCCTGGTGGGGGTCCGAGGGCAGCACCCCCAGCGCGACGGTAAAGGGAATATTCCATGGAATATTCCCTGTCGGAGTCAGAAATCATTTATATTTGTTAGGTCGGTTCAACCAGTCTAAGCCGTGTATGGCAATTACGTGGGCGGTGGCCGCCCACGCTCTACCGCCCATGTATAGCCGTCCATGGCAGGCCACCCATGATCCTATATATACATGACTTGTGCACTACCTAAGACACCGAGTTGAGCCTGCATACCTCTACCTTGTATCTCCCTATCTAGAGTTGTCTAGATCGCCATTTAAGCTCTACCTTGAGAGCGCACGGGTGGACAACGCCATCATCTTTGTACTTGCTGCTAGTAGAAAATTGTTGAGATTCTCCTATATCTGTTATCTTCTCTGCTATTGCTCTTGTGTTATATTGTGTAACTATTGTCTTACATTTTTCAACTCAAATTAACTTATATACATGTAGTTTACATACTCCTAGACTCAACTCGTAAGTTTTGAAGTTCTATGTCAAGACTAGACGTTTATTTTGCACTAAATTACAAGAGTGAATTTATCCCTTCACTTAGGCTTAGTTTTCTGAGTGCTTTGCCTTCAATTCTCTTTGTTTTTCTTCTTCCTTCATATCTCTTCATAAATTCATGTCTAATTAGTGAGTGAAGTCTCAACAAAATGTAAATAGATTAATATTATATAAACTGTTTAAATGAATGATTTCCTATACAAAAGCTATTAAATACTATTTATAAAAATGATATTCTATACAAAACTAAACAATAGAATTTTAGCTAAGTAATATTTCTTTTCTACTCTCCAATTCTTCAGTTCATCTTAAATAGAGGAAGCATCTCATCTCAAAATTAACATGAAAAACATAAGTATGCTTTCATAAAATACTAAACACTCATTAAATTTAACATAATAAAACTTAGGTTAATATAGGTTAATTAACTTTTCTAATACATATATATCATAAGTACATACATTTATTATAATATACATAACTCATTCATGCACACATAAACACTAATTACTCATGAATTATATACTTTTACATACCTCAAACATTCATTCATACATTAATTAAGCATACATCTTATAATTCATTTACATACATAGGCTTCATACACTTTAACATACATATACATATATACTATCTATTTTTCATTAAAATATTAAGGATTGTTAGATTAGCACAATTTTAGTTTGAAAATTCAAAAAGAATTTTCATTTGAAAGTTAGTATCTAATTTTCAAGAATTGTTTAAAGGTTTTAAACTTAAGTAAATCTGGAACCAAACAATTTTATTAGCTTGGTATGAGAACAAAAAACTAAAGTACAAGAAAAAATTAAAGGTTAGATCAAAAAAATTAACACTACTTTTAACAGACATAATAAAATGGATGAATTATTTAGAAATATGATGTCGGAAACCCAAGAACAGAAAGTGGTTGAAGCAATGTTAAAAGAAAAAGGGAAATTCACTGGATTTAATGCCACTAATTATTTAGACACATTTGAAGACCTAGCAAAGTTACATGGTTTGCCTGTAACTAAATGGGTAACATTTTTAGTAAGACTTGCAATAGGTTCAGCCATTAGTGTAATAGAACCTCATAGTGAGCTTGAGTGGGAAGAATTTAAAAAACCAATGCACAAAGAATTTTACCTAGAAGATTATAGTCAACATAGTAGGGAAGGGTTTATGAAATGGCTTAGCACTCCTAAGACCCAAATATCCCTTACACAATTACATGGTGAATTTATGAAGTGATTTTCACAATTGCCAAAGCAAGATAGGATTGCACTCACACCAGATATAGTTCTATATTTCCTAAAAGTATTACCTATAGACATTAGAAGTGAAGTAGAAAGGAGACTAGAGGAGCCTGGGAAAAGATATGGTTTAACGGAGGACTCGGGAGTACTAAAAAAAGTAGTAGAAGTAGTAGCATAAATGAAACAAAGGCAACCATTACTATATGATATGAATTTAACTTTTCCAACAGTAGGTCCAGCTACTCAAAATCCTAAAATTAATATTAATTCTAGTACAACTGAGCAAGCTTCTACATCTAAAATTCCTAGTGAGTTACAATTTGAAATATTATTTAATAAATTAGATAATATGATGCAGATGCATATGAATATATCTAAGGAAGTGCTCTGAATCTTTAAAACAGGCAAAAGAAAGAAAACTAGTAATTGATATTGATAAAAATCTATGTGATTACCGCACCCACCTCCCACTAGCTGTAAATTGGGGAAAAGGAGGAATGCAAAAACTATATGAAAAAATATCTGAAGCACAAAGAAGCTCATCTGGGGTTTGGTTAGAATTTGATGAAAGTGATCTAGATGATGAAACCTCAAATGAAACTAAAAAATATTCAATACAAGCATTAATAAAAGCTAGAGATGATATGATGCACAAAACAGCATGGGACTCACCTGTAGATCATTTCTCTATCTTCTCATATATAGAAAATGTGGAAGAAAAGAGAAAAAGGGATGAAACTCAGGACATAGATGAAACTAATCAAAGAATAACTAGAAAACAATTAAGAAAAGAACCTAAAAATATACAATTTAATGAAAATACAAATTTAGATTCAAATGAGTAGAAAAGAAGAGAAATAAGGAGGGCAAACAACCTGAGACATCAAACAAACCTTTAGAATCAAAGCCTAGTGAATTAGATTCAAAGACTATTGAAGAAACAGATAAAAATGAGGGAAAAACAAAGAAACCTAAAAGAATTCCAAAAGCTATTTTAACTTCATAACTAGAACAAAAAAAATGACACAAAAGAAATACTGTTTGATATTCTTTTAAAAATTCAAGTGACTTTGTCACTTGATCAATTATTTACTATAGCGAAATTGGAATTTAAAGATAACTTTATTAAAATGATTAAAAGAAAAAGATTTCCACTAAATATCGATATTGATATGCATGAAAATGTAGATGTATCGCATATTTCTAAAGATTCCTTTTCTTTTGACTCTGATGATGAGGAAGAAAGTGAAGGATATGTTAATAAAATGTTTTTAGGACCAATTCTTCCAGATACTATATAGGAAAAATCTGAAAGCAATTACGAAAAGAGTTTTTGGGCCAAGGGAACACCTGAGATCAAAGTAAATTTAGGAGATAGGAAAAATTCATGTACAACTTTATCTTTATTAGATTCAGGTTCAGAAATTAATGTAATATCAAAAGAATTATATGATAAATTTAGATGGCCAATAGATAAACAACATGGGTGGATTATGAGAACAACAGACAACGGATGTGGTGCACTTTTAGGAGCTTGTGCAAACATTCCAATTGCAATAGGAGGAATAAGTGAAACATTTCACTTTTTTATACAAGATAATTGTTCTTATGAAATCATCTTAGGACAACCCTTTATTTTTGAAACACGAATGGAAACAAAAATAATGGAAGATGGCTCTCCATATTCTAGATTTAGGTCAAAAGATTATTTACAATCCTTACAAGTAATGACTGTTAATCCAAACCATATTAGAAATAGAGAACAAATTAGGAAAACACCTATCCGATCACAAGAGAAGTTGCACGAGAGTCATCTACCTGTTAGTGATTCTAGAACATATTTTGATTAGAATTTTTACTAGACACCATTTTTACAATAGTGGTAATTGGTTTGGAATCTTGCAAAAATGTGTACATAAAATAGAAACTTTTTCTGTTTATTTTACATCTTCAAAATTACAAATTTTAAATAGTAAAGATATTCCTAGGAAAATAATGAAAAAACATGAAAAATATTTTAAAGATAAAGGATATATTTCTATAAATGAAAATATTGAAAATGTAATTGAAAACTCTTTTTCTTCTTCTATACTTGAAGAAATTAATGAAACCTTATATGATGAAAAGTTAATGCAAGTTACTCTTTTGAACTCATTAAATGAATATGAATTAATTTTAATTTTTTTTTTTTTATTTTCATGAAGCTAAAATTAATACAAAGTATAAAACATTAGATAAAAAAGTGAAACCTGTAGCTCAAGCTTTACCTGAAGGGAGTGACCAGAAAATAAAGCAAGTAGATAATGATCCCATATTACATGATATTTCAAAAATAGGACATAATTTTATTGATGAAACTATTAAATTGATAAAAATAGGAAATGAAGATTCTTTTTTACTGCCTACTAAACGTGAATTGTTTCGTGAAATGATAAGAAAACATGGAAAAATGTTTTCTCTTTATCCTCATGAAATAGGATGTGTTGACCCTAGAATAGTATCTCCTATGATTATATTTATCGTAGCCCATATACCTTGGAATCTTTGCCCTATACCAATTCCAAAGGCTCATTTACCTGAGCTAATGAAACTGCTTAAGGAGAAGATGCATATGAAAATTTTAGAACCTTCCTCCGCACCTTATTCTAATAGATGGTTTACTCTTCCTAAAAAGAATGGTAAGCTTAGATTTATCCAAGACTTACAACCCGTAAATAAAGTTACAATTAGGAATGTAGGAATCGGCCCTATTGTAGGACAATTCGCCGAAGCTTTTGCTAGGCATTCTATCTATTCTATGGGTGATTTATATTCAGGATATGATGAGTTCCAGCTTGCTACTTAGAGTAGAGATATTAATACGATGAAGACTCCTTTAGGTTTAGTTCAAATGTGTACTCTTCCTGAAGGAGCTACAAATTCGGTTGGCCATATGATGAACGCAATGAATATGGTTCTTCATGATTTTATTCCTAATTTGACCATGCCATTTATAGATGATATTCCAATTAAAGGCTGTGAAGAAAAAGAAAAAGATGAAACATTAGAATCTTTAGGATCTAGGAAGTTTGTATCTAATCATATTTTAGTTTGTGATAAAATACTTAAAAGATTTGAAGAAGTAGGATTAACTTTTTCCATAGAAAAATCAGTATTTGGTGTTAATGAACTTTTAATTGTAGGACATTTATGTGATTACTATGGTCGTAGGCCTTATCCTCCAAAAGTGGATGCTATAAATAGATTATCTGAAACTTGTAGGAACATTAGTGAGGTTAGATGTTTCTTAGGAGCATGTGTTTTTTATGCTATTTGGATTCCGCATTATGCCCATGTAGCTAATCCGCTGTATGATTAACTTAGGAAAAATAGGAAATTTAAATGGACAGAAACTCATGTCAAAGAAATGAAGAAATTAAAAAGTTTACTTTCTAATGCACTTGTTTTAAAATGTGTAAATTACTTAAATAATAAACCAATTATTTTAACAATAGATACTAGTCCTATAGGAATAGGATGGGTAATAGGACAAGATGATAATGAAGGAAATAGATATGCTATTAGATTCGGGGCTAAAATTTTACATGAAATGCAAAAAAATTATCCACAAATACAACGTGAATTATGGGGTTTAGTTACTATGTTAAAGACTAACAAGGAATATTTTATAGGAGCTAATGAAGTAATAGAAACAGATTGTTTACCATTAATAGGAGTGATTACTAATTATTCTTCTCCAGATATAGCAATGTTACGGTGGATATCTTATATTAAGTTTATTAATCCTGTTTTAAATCATATTTCTAGAAAAACTAACTCTATTGCAGATATGCTTTCTAGGGCTAAGTTTGAAGATGGTGACATGATTGAAACTGAATTAAATATGATTAATTATATTTCTGATGTTTATGTGTATGAGAAATGTAATGAAAACGAATATGAGGGAATTTGGTATGATATAGGATATTATCGTAGCACTTTGAAGCAATTACCTATTTGGTCAGCTAATAGTTTTAGAGATATTAGGAAACGTGCATTTAATTTCTTTCTAAAGGATGGTTTTATTTGGCGTCATGCAAAAGGGAAAATTAGATATCCGCAACGAGTTTTAGGTCCAAGTAAAAATCTTCAAAATAGATTTATGATAGATATGCATGAAACTCTTTGGGCATGACATAAAGGCTTCTATGCTACGTATGAAAAAATTAGAGAAGCTTATTGGTGGCGAGATATGTATGTGAATATATGTGCCTTTGTAAGTTCTTGTACTACTTGTCAGGTACATTTGTCTGTTAGACATAGAGAACCTCTGCACCCTACCTATCCTCCTCGTATTCATTACAAGTGGGTAGTTGATTTAGTGACCATGCCTAAAGGTTTAGATAGGATGAGGTATATAGTATTAGCTAGGGAAGACTTGACTAATCATGTAGAGGGTAGAGCTCTTCGTACTAAAACCACTTACAACATATGTAAATTTTTGTTAGAAGAAGTTATTAGTAGATTTGGCTATGTAGAAAAGATAGTAGTAGATATGGGAGAGTTAGATGCTCGAGAGGCTAGGGAATTCTTTGACCAGCATGGGATTCTTCTATCTCTCACAAATGCTTATAATCTAGAGTCTAATGGTAAGATTGAATGGGGTCATCCCTCTATTGTGAAGGCAATTTCTAAGGCTTGCAATGGTGATACTGTCATGGACAAAGGAAACCATCCTGAACCTTAGATTCCATGTGAACCCTGTATCTCATGATTTCCTCAGAATTAGGGGAAACCAATGCTTTCATTGCGTCCGAAACGTGCCAAAACCGTAAGAACGACTGTCTACTTGCCTGATTCGGACATCCAGAGCTGATGTTTTGAATTGATGACATCATCGATGACATCATCAATTCATAACCGCCTTTCATGAACCGCCCTTGAAAACCTATATAAGGAGGGGTTGGCCACATTCATAATCAGTCTTGCCAATACCAGTTTTGGGAGCTCAAGGAGTCGTGACCACCAAGTAAGTACTCTCCAAGTTCCAGTTCCTGTTCTTGTCTTGTTCCTTGTTCCAGTCCTGTCTAGTCTTGTATCCTGGACATTTAGTCTTGTCCTCTTGTAATCTTGTAGTACGAGATCTTGTCGAGATCTTTCTTGTATCTAGTCCATCTCCCAGAGGGGAGTTCTTGTAATCCAGAGATCTTGTTCCATACTTACGATCCCGAGTTGTGGGATCTCCTGTATTATCTCTAGCCAAGTTATTCATACCTATTAGTCCCGGGTTGTGGGACATCTTGTATCAATCACGTATTCTTGTATTATTTTCCATTCGTGGGTGATTTTGTAATCAGAAGTGTATTTCCGAAATCTTGTCTACTATAGTCAGAGAGCACAATCTAGTGCTCCCCTGACATTTTGGCAAGACTAACTTCCATCCAAGACCACTCATCATGGAGAATGCTTATGAACAGATTGTAGCATCACTTTAGAGTCTCCAACAACAAGTCGAAGACCTAACTCATCGACAGACACAAATCACGATGGGACATCCAGGGCATGTAGGTGCACTCTTCCAGGAATTACAAGAACGAATCGGGAGTCTTCAGACAAATCAAGGGAGTATGCAAGTAAATCAATGATCTAGTACATCCTTCATGAGGGAACCTAAGATCTGCATGCCAGAAAAGTTCGATGGTGATCGTACAAAGTTCCGGGGATTCTTGCAACAAGTCAAATTGTACATCCGTATGCAGCTTGATAGATACCCTGATGATGCATCCAAGGTCGGTTTTATTGGAACCTTGCTCTACGGTCAAGAATTATCATGGTTTGCCCCAATCTTGGAGAAGGATATGGTCGTACTTCATGACTATGAGAGGTTTCTTAGAGAGCTCATCGCCACATTTGGAGATGCAGACACGAGTCGAGTGGCAGAAATAGAACTTCGGAAGCTACGTCAAGGTAACCGCCTTGCCTCTACCTACGCATCGGAATTTAGGCAATTGATATGTGACCTCACTTGGCATGAAGATTATTTCATAAGCCAATTTAGATGGGGCTTAAGGGATGATGTGAAGGACCTTCTGCTCACGATGCCGGAGCTGAAGACATTGAATGAATGCATCAACCAAGCCATTCAATGTGATAACTGCCTTTTTGAAAGGAAACAAGAAAAACAAGTAGAAGGAAGACCTCGCCAATGGAAACCTTTCCAGCCTATTCCTAGAGATGAGTCTATGCCCGAACCTATGCAAATAGATGTAACTAGGTTCCAGCCTCTAACACCACAAGAGGGACAAAGAAGGAGGGATAACAAATTATGTCTATATTGTGGAAACCTTGGCCACATTGAAGTTAATTGTCCCAACAAGAGAACGAACTCCAAAGTTGCAACCACCCTTGTAGAGCAGGGAAACGAGGAAGTCCAATTGTCAAAGAGACCATACAGCCGGACCATGATATAAGAAAGGGTCTCATAATTCCATCCACACCCGTAGAAACATGTCTTGCCCCTGTCAAGTTAATCATGTCTAAGAAGACCCTTTCCCTTATAGCTCTGGTAGATTCAGGAGCGTCCTCATGTTTCATTGATGAAGGACTCGTTAAGAAACATGGAATTCCAGTACTTCGGAAGAACAGACCAATAGTAGCTGAAGTAGTAGATGGACAGCCTCTAGCATCGGGAAATATAACCATGGAAACCGTACCACTAAGAGTACACCTTGGTGACCATGATTCACACATATGTTTCAATGTAATATCGAGTCCAATAAATATGGTTATCATCGGAATGCCGTGGTTAAAGAAACATAATCCAGAAATTAATTGGGAGAATAATAAAATCACCCCTCGAGATATCCAGAAGAACCCAACATATGTCGGAGCCAAAGCCTTCATACATGCAGTAAGGAAGGAACCGACATATATGATCTATGCCATACCAGCTCAAGAACCTAAGAAAGATGATTCAGTGCAGCTACCCAATCAGTACAAAGGCTTTGAAGATGTTTTTGAAAAGAAGAATGCAGACATCCTTCCAGAGCATAGACCCTATGCTTGTGCCATAGAACTTCAAGAGGGAGCACAACCGCCCTTTGGACCAATCTACAGACTATCCTCAGAGGAACTTACAGAAATACGCAAGAACATTGATGAGAATCTAGCGAAGGGGTTTATCAAGCACTCAAAGTCTCTAGCAGGAGCTCCTATTTTATTTGTAAGGAAGAAGGATGGGACTCTCCGGATGTGTGTAGACTATCGTGGATTGAATAAAGTCACTATAAAGAACAGATACCCTCTACCACTCATATCCGAGCTCTTGGAACGCCTTGGAAAAGCAAAATTCTTCACGAAGATTGACCTTCGAGGAGCTTACAACCTTGTCAGGATCAGAGAAGGAGAGGAATGGAAGACAACATTTCGGACAAGGTATGGCCATTTTGAATATGTAGTTATGCCATTTGGTCTCACAAATGCTCTAGCTGTCTTCCAACATATGATGAATGATATCTTTCGAGGATATTTAGATGATTTTGTTATAATATACCTTGATGATATCAGATAGTCCTAGAAAAACTAAGAGAAAAGGGATTATATGCAAAATTAGAGAAGTGCTCTTTCCATAAGTCATAAGTGGAATTTTTAGGGTACATTGTATCAGATAAAGGAATTTTTATGGATCCTAAGAAGATTGAGACAATCCTTCATTGGCAACCACCTTCATGTGTTCGAGATGTACAATGTCTTTTGGGGTTTGCCAATTTCTATAGGATATTCATCAGAGATTACTCCAAGATAGTGACACCTCTTACCAAGCTTACAGGGAACTCCAAATTCTCATGGAACGAAGAAGCAGAAAAGGCCTTTTAGACCTTGAAATCAGCATTTACTAGCGCCCCAATTCTAGTTCATCGTGATTCTAGTAAGCCCTTCTTCCTTGAGATAGATGCATCAGACTTTGCTCTAGGGGCCATTCTTTCCCAATATGGAGATGATGGACACCTACATCCAGTTGCATATCATTCAAGGAAGTTTTCCCCTCTAGAAATTAATTATGAAATTCATGATAAAGAACTTCTTGCCATAGTAGATGCATTTGATGCATGGCGTCACCATCTAGAAGGAGCAGCTCATAACGTCACTGTGTATTCAGATCACAAGAACCTAGAGTATTTTATGACCACCCGGATTCTCAATAGAAGGCAATCTAGATGGAGTAACTTTTTATCCAGATTTGATTTTGTCATCAATGTCACTCAGATGCCCTGTCCAGAAGATCTTACCTTGCACCAAAGAAAGGTGAAGAGGCCTTTGATCAACAAGAGAGTGTATTACTCAAGCCCGAGCATCTCCAGTTAGCAGCTATCTCTTCAAGCCATCATGAAGATTCAGCCTTGAATCAATTGATCCGTGAGAATCTACCAGAGGATGAATTGTTTTGTAATGTTAAGAAGAAAGCTCAAGAAGGAAAATTCCAAGAAGTAAACGAATTTTAGGAAAAGGATGGGTTACTGCTCTATAAGAACCTATTGTATGTCCTTCCAAGAAAGCCCAGGATCCAAGTACTTCAACAACACCATGACAACCTTGCAGCAGGACATTTTGGAGTGAATAAAACAATAGAACTCATATCCAGGGACTTTTGGTGGCCTCAGATATGGAAGGAAGTCAAAGAATACATTCGAACCTGTGATACTTGCAATAGATCTAAGGTACCCCGACATAAACCTCATGGCCTTTTGCAACCTCTACCTATTCCAGAGAGGCCATGGGCTTCATTGTCTATGGATTTCATCATAGATATACCAAAGTCAGATAAGTATGATGCCATTCTTGTTATTGTGGATAGATTTACAAAGATGGCACACTTCATTCCAACTACCAAGGCAATCACAGGTGCAGCCACTGCTAGACTTTTCCTCAAGTATGTATTTAGGCTTCATGGATTGCCTGATGACATTGTCAGTGATCGAGGTACACAGTTCATATCCAGCTTTTGGAACAGTCTTTGCAAGCTTCTTGGTGTTCAAGTTAAACTATCTACAGCAAATCATCCACAGACTGATGGACAAACAGAACGGGTGAATCAAGTCCTGGAGCAATATCTTCGTTGCACTAGCAACTATCATCAAAATCATTGGTTTGAGCGTTTACCCTTTGCAGAGTTTGCTTATAACAATAGTGTTCATGCATCTACCAAGCACACTCCCTTCTTTGCAAATTATGGACAACATCCAAGGATGGATATACAACTCTCAAATCATGTCAAGAACCCGGCTGCTAGAGACAAGGCCCAGTACCTGATGGACATTCACAAAGAACTCAAGGAAGAGATCCATAAAGCTCAAGAACAATATAAGTACTATGCAGATCAACATCGTGTCCAGAATCCATCGTATCAAATTGGGGATAAAGTATGGTTACTCAGAAACAATCTGCAAACCTCAAGACCTTGTGCAAAGTTAGATCATCAAAGATTTGGTCCATTTACCATCTTGGCCAAGATTAATCCAGTCACCTTCAGGCTCCAACTACCAAGTACTATGAGAATACATCCTATTTTCCATGTATCCCTCTTGGAACCATATCAGATTTCACCATTGAGGGGGGAGAGACCTAGTCCTTCACCACCTATCGAAATGGAGGATCATGAAGAATTTGAAGTGGAGCATGTCCTAGATTCCAGAATATCCCGAGGAAGATTGGAATACCTTATTCATTGGAAAACGTATGACATCAGTGATCGTACTTAGGAACGTGTAGAAAACCTTCAGAGAGCACCAATCAAAGTTCGAGATTTCCACAAGAGAAATCCAATAAAGCCAAGACCAGATAACATGACCGCTCCTCGTGGAACTCGTCGCTTGAGGGGGAGGTAATGTCATGGACAAAGGAAACCATCCTGAACCTTAGATTCCATATGAACCCCTTATCTCGTGATTGGTTCAGAATTAGGAGAAACCAATGCTTCCATTGCGTCCGGAACGTGCCAAAACCCTAAGAACGACTGTCTACTTGCCTGATTCGGATATCCAGAGCTCATGTTTCGATTTGATGACATCATCGATGACATCATCAATTCGTAACCGCCTTTCATGAACCGCCCTTGAAAACCTATATAAGGAGGGGTTGGCCACATTCATAATCAGTCTTGCCAATACTAGTCTTGGGAGCTCAAGGAGTCGTGACCACCAAGTAAGTACTCTCCAAGTTCCAGTTCCTGTTCTTGTCTTGTTCCTTGTTCCAGTCCTATCTAGTCTTGTATCCTGGACATCTAGTCTTGTCCTCTTGTAATCTTGTAGTACGAGATCTTGTCGAGATCTTTCTTGTATCTAGTCCATCTCCCAGAGGGGAGTTCTTGTAATCCAGAGATCTTGTTCCATACTTACGATCCCGGGTTGTGGGATCTCCTGTATTATCTCTAGCCAAGTTACTCATACCTATTAGTCCCGGGTTGTGGGAAATCTTGTATCAATCACGTATTATTGTATTATTTTCCATTTGTGGGTGATTTTGTAATCAAAAGTGTATTTCCGATATCTTGTCTACTGTAGTCAGAGAGCACAATCTAGTGCTCCCCTGACAGATACAACATAATGGCCTAAATTCCTTCCTTTCGCACTATGGGCAGACAGGATGACGTATACTAGATCTACAGGATTTACGGCTATAGAACTAATGTATTATCAGAAGTCGATTTTTCCTATCCAGACCTAGATTATTTCATGGACGATGCTTCCGTGGAATAATGAGAGGACTCGTGAAGATCTGATTTCTGTTAGCATTATGCAGTTAAATCTAGGAAATAAAATGATTGAAGAAGCTGTAAAGAAAGTTAGAGAATCGTGTCTTAAAAATAAAATCTATTTTGATAAAAAAACATACACTTAGGCATCCTACTATAGAAGAAGATAATTAGGTATTAGTTTACGATAGTACTTTTGATACACAATATGATACTAGGAAGAAGTTAATTAAAAGATGGTTTGGTCCGTTTGTACTTGTAACTGTATTTGATAATGGTACATTTAAACTTAGAGAATTCGATGGTTCTTTGTTGAGAAATTTGATTGCAGGGAAAAGAGTTAAACTGTTCAAGAAGAGAAATAATGAAGATTATCAGATTGAGGAGAGTAATGGTGATGATGATGCTGATGAAGATATTGATGAAGCTTAAAAAATCTATTTAAAATCAGGTGAATAAGTTTTAATTAAAGATTCTTTGATCTTTTGTGTATATGCACTGCATTACTGATTGATTTAAAAGGATATGTTCAAATTTATTTAAAAAAAAACAAGTAGAATTTAAGATGTTAAATATCTGATATATTTATTATTGAAACATGAAAAACTTGTATTTATATGAATTGAATTAGATAGTTAAATAGAAATTTTGGAATTGGAAGGTTGTGGAAGAAATGGTAGCCTTATTATGAATACATGTATATGCTGAAAATTTTATCCATTAGTAAATGGGATTTTTGTATCTTACTATTTATTCCTTATGATATCTGACCTCTAAATGAATTAAAAGTATAAAACTTCATACCCAATTACCATATATGTATGTGTTTGTAGTTGGTGCGCTATGTTGGGCTAGTAGGTGGATGGAACAACCTTGGTCGGGTGAACAAGGCCACGAGCTGATGCTAGTTTCATCATAGGCCTAAACTTTATGTTGTTATGCGCCTGCATGGGTCGGTAGGCGGGTGGAGTTACTCTGGTTGGGTGATCAGAGCCACGAGCTAACGTCGATTTCATGTAGGGCTGAGATAGTTTTATCGTGTGCTATGCCGAGTTGGCAGACAAGTGGAATAAACTTGGCCGAGTGGACAACTACAGGAGTGGCACCCAATTTCGGTATATGACAATTTGTTAAAAATAAATAACGAGCTGAGTTGGGATAAAGTAATAGAGCAAGAAAAAAAAATGATATGAAATAAAAAAGAAATGAATGGAGAGTCAGACCATAGGAAATAAAAGTAGGAGGCATATAATTCTATTAACTAATGAAAAAGTTTTGGTATATGTTGTTATGCAGGATAAGTTACTTATTCCAAGCAAGTTACATGAACAGAACTATGATACTTATGATTTATTCCTATAAATGCTTGTTTAAATATGGATTCAGAGATATAACATGATATTTATATGACTTATATCTACTTTGTTTTTTTTAGGTGATTTTTACTAATCTTTTTAATTGCACAAAGTATGAATGCATGATAAAATAAAACTTTGAAAACTTAAAACTTATTTATAAAGATTTGATATGTTCCACTTGAATGTGCAGGTTAGCCGATCGGGATGATGTACAGGTTTAGTGGGGGTGGATGTCGGAAAGAGCTTATTCCTCTTAACATATTATTAAAAATTAAAAGATTAATTCATTGAAATAATTTTGAATAATTTATGAAAATTTTGACTTATATTTGATTTTAATCTTTTGTAGGACAAGACGTTTGATGATTAATACAAAGATGTGAAGTATTTATCAATGTGTTTGCTAATGAAGTTGTGGGTATAGATTAAAAATTAAGGGTTTATCTAAGTTTTGAAAGTAAATTCAAGGGTTAGTTAAGGGTTTATCTAAGTTTTGAAAGTAAACTAAGGGTTAGTCAAGGGTTTATCTAAAGTTTGAAAGTAAATGCAAGGGTATTCAAGGGTCGATTGTAGGGTTTGAATATGTTTATAGGGTTCAAAGCTTAATTTTAAGGTTAATTAAGGGTTTAATTAATAAATATAGAGGGTTATGGAAGGGTAGAAGATTAGCTTATGGGTTAGTTGAGGATTAAAAACATGGTTTAAGGTTAGTTTAAGGGTTAAACATATGGTTAAAAAAGTTAATTAAGTAGGTTTAGTCTCTAAATGAGTTAATAAATATGATAAATATAATAAATGAAAATTTTCCAAATATTTTAATTAAAAATGATTAATTAAATATGTTAATTATTAATTCACATTGTTAACATTAAGGTTATGGATACATTTAAATTTATTGATGGGTTTAATTTAATCTATTCTAAAGTGATTAAATAAATAAATTGAAGGGTTGTATTTATTAAAATCTAGATGGATGGTACAGGTCTACAGTCAAATGAATATTTAACTTAAGTAAAGAATGTGTGTATTTTTTGGGAAAACAAATAGGAGAATTTCCCATGCCTTATTTTTGGTTGAAGAGAAGTTGAGTTGATGTGGAGTAATTGTAGGCTGCATGGTTCAGTTATTTTAGGGAAAATGTGGGCTATGGTGGGCTACTCTCATCTATATAAGGAGGGGAGTCGTATTCACAAGCTCATGTTAATTTTCAGGTACTCTATTTACTCTATGCTCTAGGCTATGGTTGTTTGTGTACTCATTTCCATGACTTTCCTCCTGGCAGGAGGAGAGAGAAGGCCATCTCTCTTGCTTTTGCATTTCATTTATTTCAAAGAATTTTTTTTTTGTTCTGAATTCAGTTGATGCAGATGGAGTGAAGAGCATTAATTTTATTTATTTTTCTATTTTCCCTTCACCTTTCTTCTTTCCTTTTCTTTTGTTTATTTTCTCATTTCTTCCCCTTTCTCCCTCTACCTCTCTTCTCTGTCGGCGACGCAGTAGTGCTGCACGCGCAGCACACACACACACACACAGAGTGAGAGAGAGAGAGAGGATATTTTAAATTCTTTTTTTATTGTCTTTTTTTCTTCTTTCGTTTTTATCTTATTTTAAAGATTCTCTTAACCTTCCCTTCTCTGCAGCCAGCCGGCGGACCCGACGGACCGCAAAAGAGAGAGAGAGAGAGAGAGAGAGAGAGAGAGAGAGAGAGAGAGAGAGAGAGAGAGAGAGAGAGAGAGAGAGAGAGAGAGAGAGAGAGAGAGAGAGAGAGAGAGAGAGAGAGAGAGAGAGGGAGAGAGAGAGAGAGAGAGAGAGAGAGAGAGAGAGAGAGAGAGAGAGAGAGAGAGAGAGAGAAAGAGAGAGAGAGTGAGGATAGTTTTTTATTATTTTATTTTATTTTGTTTTTTTTCTTCTTTATTTTTTATTTTATTTTTTTAAAAGTATCTCCTTCCTCCCTCCCTGCAGCTAGCAGGCAGACGGAGACGGCCGTAGAAGAGAGAGAAAGAGAGTGAAGAGAGAGAGAGAGGAAGAGAGAGAGAGAGTGAGAGAGGTTTATTTAAATTTTTTTTTGCCTTTTTTATTTTATGTTAGTGGTTATATATAATTTCTTTTGTTTTATTATATTATGTTTTGTTTGCTTTATATATTTCTTATATGATTATTTTTATGTATTAATGTAAATAATATCTATTAAATTTATACTAGAGTTATATGAAAGAAATATTTATTTATGAAAAGTATATGTATTTATGTATGAGACTATATTTATGTGTATGAATGTATATGTATTTATATATGTATGTGAATATATATGTCTTAATATATGTCTATGTTTTAATATATGTATGTGTATGTATATGTGCTTATGTATGTATGTTTTAATTAATAACTCATCTTAGGTTTATTAGATTCTAATGTTAATTAATATCATCTATGTATTAATTATTATTGTTTATTTTTTTACTTTCATTTAACTTATGACATGCATATGCATTGAGTATGTTGTTTGAGATGAATGATATGAATGGTTAATGATTTTATTAAGTATGTTTGATATGAAATGGAGGGTATGAAGGATATGTGTGTGTTTATTTATCTAAATTGTTTACATGTATATGATTTGAATTCCTAGACCTTTTTTATGAGTTCTAGGTTACGAGAAGGACGGTCCATTTAGCCATTATCCCTTATCTTTCTCAAAGATTTCATCATATTTATCCAACTTCTTTGATTACTTATCCTTTCCTTTTCTTATCCATTAGCCAAGCTTCTTCAACCCTTAGCTTGATAGAAACTTATTAGAAATGCATTAAATTTAGTAAATGTTTGTATCCCTGTTAGATGTTAGTGCATGTACCCATGTTAAATGTTAGTCATGTTAGTGAGTGATAGGCATGATAGGTATGTATATGCTAATGCATGTTAGTAGATGTTAGGTAGTGGATGTAAATGTTAGGTAGTTTAGTAAAAGTTAGGAATGTTAATGCATATTAGATGTTAGATAGTGTATAAATTTTAGATGTTAGTGCATGTATATGTTAATGCATGTTAGATGTTAGTAAATGTATGCATAGTTAGTGCATGCATATGTTAATGCATGTTAGATGTTAGTTAGTACTTGCATGTTAAATTTGTTGCATGTAAGTGTATACATGTTATGATCATGTAAGCATGTTCATGTATGCATGTTATGTCATGCATGTATGTATGTATGCATGTTCATTTATGTTTGTGCATGTATGATCATGCATGTGTATGTATGTTCATGCATGTGTGTTAATGCATGTGAGTTTATGCATTTTAGTTAAATGCATAATCATTTTCATGTATGTATGTTCATGTATGCATGTTATGTCATGCATGTATGTTATGTATGCATGTCATGTATGTCATGTATGTATGCATGTTCATTTATGTTAGTGCATGTATGTTCATGCATGTATGTTAGTGCATGTATGTTCATGCATGTATGTTAGTGTATGCATGAAATGTATGCATGTTATCTATGCATATGCGTTTGTGCATGAATGTTCATGCATGTGTGTTAGTGCATGTAAATGTATGCATGATTAGTTAAATGCATGTTCATTTATGTGTATGCATGTGATGTATTTTTGAATTTTCAAACTAAAATCGTACTAATCAAACACTTCCTACTATTTTAATGAAAAATAGACTCTAACTTTAAAATGAAAATTCTTTTTGAATTTTCAAACTAAAGGCGTATTAATCTAACAATTCCTAATATTTTAAGCTCTCCTAAAGTCCTACTTAAATAGTAACAAACAGATTCAAGTTTAGAAAATATACCTGACAGTTGATGCAGAAGCTAGAGTGCATGTGATAATTTCAAGTATACATTTGTTGAATAATAAAATGCCTAATACAAAGAAACTAAATGCTTGTGTGTGCAAACGTAATTCTTCAAGTACTTGATGGTAAGGGTGAAGAGATGAGATTCAGCTACTTGCATATTCCCGTGGAGGCGCTCAGAGCATAAGCCCAGCTCTCAACACCTAGGGAATTACAAGGTTTGTGAATTCTGCCTCTGCAAGATGACCACCTCAAGCTATTGCAACCACGTAACCTAAACCAAACTATTGCATATGCAAGAAAAGGAAAAGAGTTTATACCTGTCCTGCTCTGCCGTTGTTCACGTTAGGTTCAAATGTGGGAGCGATTCATGACGACTGGTGAATCAATTCAATCGTCTCGCTAACGGCGCACACAGGGTGACTATGCAGAACAAGTATTTTTTTCCTTAAGGTCCATAGGGCAAAGCGTTTATATATCTTTGGACTGCGTCTATATAAGATGGAGGGATGAGTTTTTCACTAACTACTTTATCTTTAATGATTTTTGTTACGTTTAAATCTAATTGAGAATTATCAATGTTTCTAGCTAGAGATGGTGGAAAAAGATTTTCACTATTTTCAGAACTAGGTAGAACAATGGAAATTAATGGTAATGTTCTAGATAATCTACGATCAAACTCTACTGAGTGCAAAGTTTCTTCTACAATTTTATCCTTAAGTAGTTCTTCAATTTCTGTATTTTGAGTATCATTAACTTCAATTGGACTAGGAAAAAGTAATTCAAATGTAGATGGAGGTAAAAAAGTACTACTAGATGAAGCTTCTTCACACATATAAGATGAAATGTAAATAGATTAATATTATATAAAATGTTTAACTGAATGATTTCCTATACAAAAGCTATTAAATACTATTTATAAAAATGATATTCTATACAAAACTAAATAATAGAATTTCAGCTAAGTTATATTTCTTTTCCACTCTCCAGTTCTTCAGTTCATCTTCAATAGAGGCATCATATCATCTGAAAATTAACATGAAAAACATCAGTATGCTTTAATAAAATACTAAACACTCATTAAATTTAACATAATAAAACTTAGGTTAATATAAGTTAAGTAACTTTTCTAATACATATATATCATAAGTACATATATTTATTATAATATACATAACTCATTCCTGCACACATAAACACTAATTACTCATGTATTATATACTTGTACATACCACAAACATTCATTCATACATTAATTAAGCATACATCTTATAATTCATATATATACATAGGCTTCATACACTTTAAAATACATATACATACATACTACATATGTTAACATACATCACATGCATACTAACATGCATACACATAAATGAACATGCATTTAACTAATCATGCATAAATTTACATGCACTAACACACATGCATGAACATTCATGCACAAACACATATGCATAGATAACATGCATACATTTCATGCATACACTAACATACATGCATGAACATACATGCACTAACATACATGCATGAACATACATGCACTAACATAAATGAACATGCATACATACATGACATACATGACATGCATGACATGCATACATAACATACATGCATGACATAACATGCATACATGAACATGCATACATGAAAATGATTATGCATTTAACTAACATGCATAAACTTACATGCATTAACACACATGCATGAACATACATACACATGCATGATCATACATGCACATGCATGATCATACATGCACAAACATAAATCAACATGCATACATACATACATGCATGACATAACATGCATACATGAACATGCTTACATGAACATGATTACATGAACATGCTTGCATAATCATAACATGTATACACTTACATGCAACACATTTAACATGTAAGTATTAACTAAGATCTAACATGCACTAACATATGCATGCACTAACTATGCATACATTTACTAACATCTAACATGCATTAACATACATCTAAAATTCATTAACGTATACATGCACTAACATCTTAACATCTATACACTATCTAACATCTAATATGCATTCACATTCCTAACTTTTACTAACCTACCTAACATTTACATGCACTACCTAACATCTACTAACATGCATTAGCATATACATACCTATCATGCCTATCTCACTAACATGACTAACATTTAACATGGGTACATGCACTAACATCTAACACCGATACAAACATTTACTAAATTTAATGCATTTCTAATAAGTTTCTATCAAGCTAAGGGTTGAAGAAGCTTGGCTAATGGATAAGAAAATTAAAGGATAAATAATCGGAGAAGTTGGATAAATATGATGAAATCTTTGAGAAAGATAAGGGATAATGGCTAAATGAACCCTCCTTCTAGTAACCTCGAACTCATAAAAAAGGTTTAGGAATTCAAATCATATACATGTAAACAATTTAGATAAATAAACACACACATATCCTTCATACCCTCCATTTCATATCAAACATACTTAATAAAATCATTAACCATTCATATCATTCATCTCAAACAACATACTCAATGCATATGCATGTCATAAGTTAAATGAAAGTAAAAAAGACAATAATAATTAATACATATAAGATATTAATTAACATTAAAATGTAATGAACCTAAGATGAGTTATTAATTAAAACATACATACATAAGTACATATACATACACGTACATATATTAAAACAGAGACATATATTAAGACATATATATTCACATACATATATAAATACATATACATTCATACACATAAATATATTATCATACATTAATACATATACTATTCATAAATAAATATTTATTTCATATAACGCTAGTATAAATTTAATCAATTCTATTTACATTAATATAAAAAAATAATCATATAAAATATATATTAAGTAAACAAAACATAATATAATAAAAGAAAAGAAATTAAATATAATCACTTACATAAAATAAAAAAGGCAAAAAAACAAAATTTAAATAAATCTCTCTCACTCTCTCTCTTGCTCTCTCTCTCTCTCTCTCTCTCTCTCTCTCTCTCTCTCTCTCTCTCCACTCTCTTTGTCTCTCTTCTACGGCCGTCTAAGTCCATCGTCTGGCTGTAGGGAGGAGGAAGGAAGTACTTAAAAATAAAAAATAAAAAAGAAAGAAGAAAAAAACAAAATAAAATAAAATAATAAAAAAACTATCCTCACTCACTCTCTCTCTCTTTCTCTCTCTTCTGCGGTCTATCAGGTCCCCCGCATGGCTGTAGAGAGGGGAAGGTTAAGAGAATCTTTAAAATAAGATAAAATCAAAAGAAGAAAAAAATTTCAAAGTAAAAAAAGAATTTAAAATATCCTCACTCTCTCTCTCTCTCTCTCTCTCTCTCTCTCGCTCTCTTTGTGCTCCACACGCAGCACTGCTGCACCAGCGGCACAAAAGAGAGGGAGAGGGAGAAAGAGGAAGAGGGCAGAAATAAGAAGAGTAAAAAAGAAATGTGAAAATAAACAAAAGAAAAGGAAAGAAGAAAGGCGAAGGGAAAATAAAAAAAAGAAAATTAATGCTCTTCACTCCATGTGCGCCGACTGAATTCAGAACCAGAAAAAAATTTGCTTTGAAATAAATGAAATGCAAAAGCAAGAGGGATGGCCTTCTCTCTCCTCTTGCGAGAAGGATAGTGATGGAAATGAGTGCACAAACAACCATAGCCTAGAGCTTAGAGTAAATAGAGTACATGAAAATTAACATGAGCTTGTGAATACGACTCCCCTTCTTATATAGATGAGACTAGCCCACCATAGCCCACATTTTCCCTAAAATAATTGAACCATGGAGCCTACAATTACTCCACATCAACTCAACCTCTCTTCAACCAAAAATTACGCGTGGGAAATTCTCCTATTTGTTTTCCCAAAAAAAACACACATCCTCTAGTTAAGTTAAATATTCATTTGACTTTAGACCTTTAACATCCAATTAGATTTTAATAAATACAACCCATCAATAAATTTAAATTTATCCATAACCTTAGTGTTAACAATGTCAATTAATAATTAACATATATAATTAATCATTAATAATTAAAATATTTGCTAAAGTTTCATTTATTACATTTATCCTATTTATCAACTCATTTAGAGACTAAACCTACTTAATTAAACATTTTAACCATATGTTCATCCTTAAACTAACCTTAAACCATGTTTTTAAACCTCAACTAACCCATAAGCTAATCTTCTACCCTTCCATAGCCCTCTAGATTTATTAATTAAACCCTTAATTAACCTTAAAATTAATCTTTGAACCCTATAAACATGTTCAAAGCTTACATGTGATCCTTGAATAGCCTTGCATTTACTTTCAAACTTTAGATAAACCCTTGACTAACCCTTAGTTTACTTTCAAAACGTAGATAAACCCTTAACTAACCCTTGAATTTACTTTCAAAACTTAGATAAATCCTTAATTTTCAATCTATACCCACAACTTCATTAGCAAACACCTTGATAAATACTTCACATCTTTGTATTAATCATCAAACTTCTTGTCTTGCAAAAGATTAAAATCAAACATAAGTCAAAATTTTCATAAATTATTCAAACTTATTTCAGTCAATTAATCTTTTCAGTCAATTAATCTTTCAATTTTTAATAATATTTTAAGAGGAATAAATTCTTTCTGGCAACGGGTGGGAGGGTGGGCAAATGGGCAAGACGAGTCTGAGAAAATTGATGGCAAAAGGCTTCTCTCAATGAGGAGAAAGCACACCACCAAAGTGAAGCAACACCACCACCAAAATGATCACCAAAATGCACCACCAAGGCCTCCACCTAACACTCTAATACCATGTAGAGATTACATGCATGGAATCAAAATGAAAGAAGAGTGTACGCACAAAAAAAAGAGTGTGTGGGACTCAAAATGAGTAGACCATGAAATGGTTAAAATCATATGGATTAGAAATGAGCCTACCAAGATCATGGAATAGGCTCCTCAAGCTTCTAAACAAGTACAAATGGGGGGAGAGACCCTCCTTATATAGATTTGGGACGGGATCTCTAAAGTACGTCTCATTGTGGCCCTAAAAGGAGAATGAAAACAATGGTAGAAGCAATGGCAAGATACCCAAATAGAAATGAAATACAATAAAAAAAATGGAAATAAACTAGAAATGGAGTGCCTCCTAGATACAAAATGGAGATGCACTCATGCGGAAAAAAAAATGTAGATGATGTTGGAGCAATCATTTCATCAACACTTTTGGATGTGCAATCTTCATAATCACTTCAGTCACTACAAGAGGGCTTCAACTAGTAAGAACTTTACTTAAATAGAGTGATGTATGATATTCAGTTAGAGTCAAGTGTTAAAGGACTCTTTTTTAACTCTAATTAAAATGATGTTAGAGCCTGCTTCCTATCGTACTCCTATAAGCTCTTGTAGCGCTTATTTTGTGTTATGTATTGCTTCAATTATTGTTTCCAATTGTTTTGTTGAGGTTGAGCATGTTGTCATTGATGAAGAAGAACAAGGAGAACTTGATGGATGCTATGAAATAAAATATTCATGCTAGAAATCAATGGTACTTGATCTTCATGCAATTTGCATCTTGGAAAAAAGACCATTTGTAGTGAATGGGAATTTAACGCAAGATAAAAGCTTGATGGTACTTTGTATCTCTTTAAGGCTAGGTTTGTAGCCAAAAGTTATGCCAAAGTCAAAGGTCTTGATTTTAATGAATAATTTCCCTAACATGCAATAAGACAATTTTTCACACTATATGAATGACTCACAATGTTTAGAGTATACATTACTTGGTTGTCGAAATTGCATATTTGCCTAAGACTTTCATGAAAAAGTATATGATTTTTAGCATTTTCTCTCGTGGAGAAGAAATTGGAAACAATATCTGTAAGTCAAAGAAGCAACTCTATAGATTTACGAAAGGACTATATTATCCATTTGAAAAACTCAATTCTTACTTATTATAACTTATCGCTTATTGATAATATGCATCTCATTTGAAGCGTGAAAATGATATGTTTTTAATCGTTGTAGTTTATATTGATCATATGTTGCTCAATGATTCTTATGAGATGCATGTTTTTGAGATTATGGCTCGTTTAGAAAGTCCTTTCAATATCTAACATGTCGGATATTTGCCGCATCTAGTATATATCCTCCAAGAGTGGCAGAGACCTCTTGAGCTAACTAGATCCACCTTTTGGATGTGCAGTCTACATCATCACTTCAATCATCCGTTACTACAATAGAGATCCAACTAGAAAGTACTTTACTTTACTAGAGTGATGTATCCTATTTAATTAAAGTCCTCTTAAAGGAGTCCTTTTTAACTCTAGTCAATGCGATTTAAGAGCTCTAGAGTTACGTGGTGAAAATACTCTTTCTTGTGCACCGGGCATTCATCCAAAGACCTCCTTGATCCCACCCTTTAGATTTAACAATTAGGCTGAGTGTCATATAATATTATCAAAAGGTTAGGATCACCTTTTGAAGAAGGATGCCACATGGCATCACATGGGTATTTATACGACTTGGTAGAGGAGAAATGAGGAGGTCCCATATATGAGAGAGTCTCTAAGTAAGAGTAGCATCTATTATGATGAAAAGAGGAGGTTTGGCAGTTGGGAGGAGAACAAAATGACTAATCCCTGTGTGTTTGGTCCGTGGGTAGTGCATGACATATTTCAGAGCCAATATAAGCAAAAGATGAGGTTCTTTACACTTGTATCAGAGATGATGGTGATCCATGCAATTGCATTGCAACGGGATTGATCTCACACCACATGAGTGTGAGGGAGACCACCTACCCAAGATGCCATGCCACTATGGTGATAACTTATCTACTTCGAATAGTATAGATCCTCTTTGTTTTTCAGCCATGTAGCCCCAATTCAGGGAAGGTTGCTACCCGAGTACCTTGGAGCAGAGATATGCTTTGTTCCTCTCACATTTCCTCCCTCAAAACTCTTCAGAAAATCTTCTTCTTAGCCATGGATTCCCATGAAGCAGGGCCAAATTCTATTTGAGGAAGAAG
>CM035428.1:70049727-70177227 GCA_020310875.1 Ceratopteris richardii | reverse complement strand
ACCAACTAACATCAAACAATGTGATTACTAAGGTACATCGCTTAAATTATGGATAATAAATTTTGAACCATCAATGATGTGCACAATCACATCTCCAATCCAAACAACATCACGCTAGTAAGAGTCATCAAGTTGCGTGGTAGCAAGAGAACATTTTTGCATAACAAGAGAAGCATTGTCTATGTTCTATCACATGGATGAAACACGAGATACTAGCAGACAAATATTGGAAATAGAATCCGCCATAAGAGACTCAATGGACATAGTCTTGTCACGTGTGAACACATCAACATCATTATAGATAAAATTAATTTCTTCAATATTCACAATCAATGGACATGATGCAAGTAGATGTTTAACATGCCCATTCTATCCTTTACCATTTAAATTATTTCTTCATGTTTCCTTTCTTATGATAGTAGTTGCAATGAATACCCTCTTCCTCAATCTATTTCTACTTTTATTCCATTGACTATTCTTTTCTTTGTACGACAACTACCATGTTTTTCTCTCTTTCCTTGCTAAGAATCGCAAACATTAGATGAATCTCCTCTTTGAGTTCCTAGCATACATTTTCTATGAATCCCCTCACTTGATAGAGCTCCACATATGTCACCATAGTCTATTTTACCACCAGGTGCACTATTACTAATAGCTATGCAAAACCTATCCCATGATGATGTCAAGGTGCATAGAAAAAAGATTACTTTCAATTCATTATCGATCTCCATTTTCTAAGCTTGTAACTAAGAGAAGATAGGAAGGTTCATAGAAAAAAGATTACTTTAAATTCATTATGGATATCCATTTTCTAAAATCATTCATATGAGGAGAAACAATAAGTATGTCCTTCAGACAAAGCTCATATAACTTTCTCACCAGATACACTTTATTTGATGCCTTTTCTTTTTCATATTTATTCCAAAACGTTTTCCAATGCTCCTCTACAATTTAATAGTCCAATACTACAAACTAAAGATTATCCACCAGGTGCAATTTGTTGGTGCAATTAAACCCAAGCCCACATACTTGATTAACTAGCTTATGCTTAACTCATTTGCATAACCTATGAAAGGCTTGTAATCATCAACCTCTTGTAAAAGTACTTCACATTTATCCTTGTAAAGGTGGATTAAACCCATGAGGAGTTAGGAAGTAAATCACGTACAACTTGGTTTTTGAGCAATGAAAGAGTCTATCCTATATGTTAGCATTCATCTTTTAACTAGAAGTTTGAATTTGAATTCAAACTTTGGCTCCAAGCATGATTTTAAAAGAAGGATCTAAAAGACTAGCATGCATCTCGACGTTGGGAGGTCCTTTTGATGTACACACATCCTGAAGTGAGAGCTCATCTCATAGCCCACTCACCTCTTACACATTGAGCAATGTATGATTTCCAATGACATTGTATTTTACATGTTTTAATATATATATGATCATAACATTCTCATCTCATTTCTCTGTCATAACTCCATCAAAATAGTGATCTTCTCAAAGCTTCTTCTCACTTTGTAATTGATCCTTTGTAATGATTTAAAACATGATAGAATCAGCATAATGTCTATTATAATCCTCCAAACTTTCATTAACATTTCTTCTTGGGATCATCCGATATAAGCATATCTTTGCTCACTAGACTAATGACTCTTGTAGCCAGTGAATGTCCGGATGGAGCTATGACTTGTTAAACTTCTTTCTCTGCATGTAGTCCATCACTTTTTATGAAATCACTCATGATTGATAGCTTACTAAGTTTATTGGAGTTTTCTAAAAGGAATAAGGCCAATTGCTACAGTGCTCAGAGAATTGTTTAAAACATTGAACAAGTGTGTGAACTAAAATAGCAAGTTTTTGATCTTGGATTATCTTCCAATCTATCTATTTTGATCCTTCCATTAGTGGATCATCTTCCAAACAACATATATGGTTATCTGTGTTCATTATCAAGCTTAAGATGCCCACTACACTCTCCTGCGATCATTCTCAGCAGTTGTGAAGCACGATCTAGCTACACCACCATCTCTTGTGACTATCCACCATCTCCTCCAATAGTGGTATGAGAGCAACAACAATGAAGATGGAAGATGGATTTCCATCCTTCGTTGAAAACTTGGACATGAACAACTACTAAGCATGGTCACTAAGGATGCAAGCCTACCTTCAAGATACATCTCACGAGATGAAGAGATGCCAAGCTTTAGGAGCAAGCATCGACCTACAAGGGAAGAGCAAGAGACGTTGACCACGTGGTGTGAAAAGGATGCTCTTGGTAGGTCATATCTGTTGGTGTAAATAACAAGCCTACACATTTGGATTGGAAGATATCATGAAGACTCTACATGCATGAAGAATCATAGGAACACATGCTAGTGATTACTTACCACTTTACCTCATTGTAAAAGTCAATTTAACTTAGTATCTTTCGTAATCACCTACCCAAATGAATCGTGGAAAATTTAGTTCACTTGATTGATAAAATATCTCCAAGTTTTTAGAAGCTTGATTAGAAGGAGCCAAAAATTTGAATTTGAATTCAAATTCTCACACATTCCATATAAAAGGAGAACTTGAAAAGTCGCGGTGAGAGACATCACTCCCGAGCTTCATTATAGTGTCATTGAGTGTGTGTGAGCACTACATCATAGTCTACACCTCTCTACACCATTAGGCAATGCTTGTCAAGCCAATGAGATTGTACACAAGTGTTAATTTATAGATACATTTATATCATTCATCTCTGTGCTCACTGATTGTCTACTCCAAAGTCTGTCAACTTGTCAAGGGCATATCTCAGCCAATACTCCACCAACTTCAGTGATTCAAAGCTTGTTAGATTCCGATCAAAGGCATCTACATGCTGACAAAGTGTGAAGTGATTTCATTCAGCGGATTTAGAGAAATCGTCATCGAGGTGCTCACTGGTCTATTTCTGCTACATTCCTAAAAAGTCGGGGGTATAGCTAAGTTTGCTAAATTAATTTGTCTGAGTATAGTTTGTCATTTTAGATCATTCCACTTGCAAATGGTAGCTTACTAAGTTAATTGAATACCCCTAGAAGGAATTTTATCAATTGCTACTGAGCTGGTCACACTGAGCAAAACATTCAGCAGGTGTCAAGACCAAAATAGAAGGTTTTCTTGACTTTGTGACTTCCAAAGTTATCTGTTCTGATTCAATCACTACACACTTCATTTCCAAAGGACATAGGCCATTTCTTGGTGTCATTGGAAAGCTAAGGAAGTCTACTAATCAAGTCTGAAGCTAAAGAGGGCTGGTACAAAGCAAGTTTTAGCAGTACCTACTCAATCTCTTGGATCATCCATCCATCTTTCCCAACAGTCGTATCAGAGCAAAAAAGGTAAAATGGGAGATGGTTTTCCTTCATTTATTGACAAATTGGACAGGAACAACTATCAAGCTTGGTCTCTAAGGATGAAGACCTACTTACAAGGAAGGAGTCTCTATGGATACATCTCACGAGATGAGGAATTGCCCTCATTCAAAGCAAGAGGTTTGCCAACCAAGGAGGAGCAAGAAAAACTAAATACATGGTGTGCAAGGGATGCATTGGCAAGGTCGTATCTACTCAACTCTATATCTGACTTTCTTTTACCTCATATCAGAAATTGTAAGACTTCCCAAGAGACTTGGGAAACCTTGTCATCCTATTTTTCCTCCAATACAAGGGCTAGGAAAAATCAGTTGTGGATTGAATTCACAACACTAAGGAAGCAACCTAAGCAAGCTGTTTCAGAATTTGTGACCAAGATCAAAGATGTTGCAGATCAGTTAGCAAGCATAGGAGAAGAGATTGAAGAAGAACAAATTGTAAGGCAGGTAATCAATGGAATCAAGGCTGATGACAAGTGGGAAAGCTTCACCACTGCAATGGATCTCTACATGGACATGCACACTCCAGATCTTACAACTCTCATGGGTAAACTATTCACACATGAAGCAAAGCTTACCAAGAGTGGAGATACTACCAAAGGTAACAACTCTTCTGCCCTATACACTGATAAGAAATCCAAGGACAAAGGCAAGAGTAAAAAGGTGGAAGATGAAGGCTCTACCTCCCAAGCCAACTATATAGGGAGAGGTAGATCTTCAAGAGGTAGGGGCAAAGGAGGTAAGCAAGGTAGGGGGAGACCCTATAACTCATCACCACGTAACATTTGTGGCTTGTCAAATCACACCACAGATGAGTGTTACAGGAATTACAAAAATCAGAGAGGAAGAGGCTACCAAAGACGTGGATACTCATAGTCTAGAGGAAGGTTCAACCATCACCAAGGCCACAACAACAATTACAACAACAACTACAACAACAATTACAATGGCAACTACCAAGGAGGATTCAGAAACAGAAAGGACTACAACAACTACACAGAGGAGGAGGATGACTCTCTCTTGATCATGAACATGACTTCAAAGTCAGGTACAAATGATGATCACTTATTTTATATTGATTCAGGGTGTTCAAATCATGTGGCTGGTAATGTTGCACTACTCTCTGATCTTGAGGAACCAAAAGGTAAACACTAAGTCCAAACAGGTGATGATACAAAGCATTCTGTAGTTAAAGTTGGAAATGTGAAGACTTGTGATGGTAATCAGAATTTGTTAAGCAGGGTACTCTATGTACCAACCATAACAAAGAACTTAATGAGTGTTGGTCAGATTGTAGGGACAGGGTTGCAGGTCAGATTCAGTCAATATGGAGCATTTGTGGAGGACCCAAGACATGGATTCAAAAGGATAGCTAAAGGAGAAAAATCAGGTAGAATTTTCACTTTTGAGTTGGAAGATACAAGGAACATTGCATTATACAATTATAAAGATCAAACACTTTCAGAGCTTGAGATTTGGCACAAGAGATTAGGGCACATAGGAGAAAGGACCTTGAAGCAAATGTGCAGGGACCAATGTGTCCTTGGGATACCTAATGTATCCAAGCAACATATGATTTACAAGTGTGGTGCTTGTCAATTTGGTAAGTCTCACAGGTTACCCTTCTCCAAGAAAGGATATATGCATGAAGACTATCTATAGCTTGTACACACAGATGTATGGGGACCTAGCAAAGACCCCTCAGTTTCAGGTTCAAGGTACTATGTGTCTTTTATTGATGATTATAGCAGATGGACTGTATTATACTTTATGAAGCACAAGATGAGGTATTTAATTGTTTTAAGAAATATCTTGCATTAGTTGAAAATCAAACAGGAAGGAATTTGAAGAGGCTAAGGTCAGATGGAGGAAGTGAGTACTTCTCCAATGAATTTGAGGACTTCTTGCAGGACAGAGGCATCAAAAGGGAAATAACCACAAGGTACTCTCCTGAACAGAATGGGGTAGCTGAAAGAAGAAATAGGTTAATTGTTGAGACAACTAGATCTATGCTTAATGAGAAGAAATTACCTAACTATCTATGGGCAGAGAGTGTTTCTACTGCCACCTATCTCATAAACAGGTTACCATCAAAGTCACTGGATGGTATGACACCATATGAAGCATGGCATGGTAAGAGACCATCATTGGATCACTGCAAAATTTTTGGATGTGTAGCATATGTACACATTCCTTCACAGGTAAGAGGAAAGTTAGATCCCAAGGCTGAAAAATGTATTTTCATCGGATATGATTTAAATAAAAAAGGTGACAGGTTTTATAACCCTACCAATAAGGGATTTATGGTAAGTAGAGATGTGATTTTTGATGAGAATGATTCTTGGTATGAGAATGAATGCAAGAAAGTCAAACTACCCTATGATTTGGAAGAAGAATTTCCAAAACTTACAAAGGAGGAACCTACTCAAAATGGAGAGTCAAGTTCAGATGATGAAGATACAATCAACCTTGAAGAGTTCAAGGCATGGAAGTCCAAAGGCAAAATGAAGATGAAGAAGCTTGAAGACATACCTGAATCTTCAGCTCAACCCTTTAGGAGATCACAAAGGGAAAGTAAAAAACCTATCAGATATGGGTATGATACATCTCTTGTTACTAAACATTCAGTTGATCTCGCCAAGGATTTGCTAAATGAAGAACCATGATCATATGAAGAAGCAATCACAAAATCAGAATGGAAAGAAGCTATGGATGAGGAGATTGAAGCACTCAAGGAGAGTGATACATGGGAACTAGTACCCAGCAAGGACTCCACGAAGGTAATAGGATCCAGATGGATCTATAAGTTGAAAAGAAATTCTGATGGCACAATTAACAGGTACAAGGCCAGGTTAGTAGCCAAGGGTTTTGCATAAAGCCAATGCATTGACTATGAAGAGGCATTTTCTCCTGTGGCCAATATGCCAACAATCAGAGTGTTGGTTAGTGTGGCTGCATCAAAGAATTGGAAAATGTACCAATTGGATGTCAAGAATGCTTTCTTAAATGGATGGATTTTAGAAGAAGTTTATATGTCACAGCCTCCTGGCTATGAAGACCCTAAGAAGGTAACTTATGTTTGCAAATTAAAGAAGGCTTTATATGGATTGAAGCAGGCACCTAGGGCATGGAATTACACGCTAACTACATAGCTCCAAGACCAAGGTTTTGTCATGACTAAGGCTGACACTTCTCTGTTCATTAAGAGAAGTAATTCAGAGGTAATCTATCTTTGTGTCTATGTTGATGAAATCATCATTACAGGTAATGATGACAATGGAATCAGAAGCATCAAAAGCCAGATGATGAAGGAATTCAAGATTAATGATCTTGGATTATTGAATTATTTTTTGGGACTTGAATTAGTTTACACTAATTCAGGGATATACATTACTCAGAAGAAGTATGTGCAGGACATGTTGAAGAAATTTCACTTGCAGGATGCTAAAGCAGCTAGCACTCCAATGGAGGTAAACTTAAAGCTAAGTGCCCATGAAGGTGATGAAGTCCAAGACATTACAGGTTATCAAAGTATGGTAGGTAGCTTGAACTATGCTACTCTTACAAGAATTGATATTGCATATGGAGTTAGTGTGCTAAGTCAATTTATGCACAAGCCAAGGATACCTCACTTAGAGGCTGCAAAAAGGATCTTGAAGTATCTCAAGGATACATAGAACCATGGTTTATACTTTCGTTACACTTCAGATATTGATATAAAAGTTTATTTAGATGCAGATTGGGCAAGATGCAAGGATGATACGAGAAGCACTTTTGGATACATTTCTTTTGCAGGAGACAAACCAATTTCAAAGAAGCAACCAACTGTTGCATTGTCTTCTACAGAAGCAGAGTATAGAAGGCTAGCTAATGCCACTCAAGAAGCAATTTGGATTACGATTTTGTACACAGAATTGGGCTTATATACTAGGCAACCAATTATCTTTGGAGATAATACAAGTTCTCTTTACCTTGCAGCTAATCGTATCTATCATGCCAGAACCAAACACATAGAAGTTCTTTATCATTATGTGAGGGAGAAGTTGCTAAGCAAGGACATTCAGCTGACCTATGTGTCAACCAACATGCAATGTGCAGATTTGCTGACTAAAGCTTTGGATGGGACCAAACTTTGCAAGTTCAAATCTATGATTGGATTGCAGGATATACTTGAAGAATGAGGATGAAGACTTAAGCCAAAATGTTTGTCTTGAGGGGGAGTTGTTGGTGTAAATCACAAGCCTACACATTTCGCTTGGAAGATATCATGAAGACTCTACATGCATGAAGAATCATAGGAACACATGCTAGTGATTACTTACCACTCTACCTCATTGTAAAAGTCAATTTAACTTAGAATCTTTTGTAATCACCTACCCAAATGATTCATGGAAAAGTTAGTTCACTTGATTGAGAGAATATCTCCAAGTTTTTAGAAGCTTTATTAGAAGGAGCCAAGAATTTGAATTTGAATTCAAATTCTTACACATTCCATATAAAAGGGGAACTTGAAAAGTCGCGGTGAGAGACATCACTCCCGAGCTTCATTCTACTGTCTTTGAGTGTGTGTGAGCACTACATCATAGTCTACACCTCTCTACACCATTAGGCAATGCTTGTCATGCCAATGGGATTGTACACAAGTGTTAATTTATAGATACATTTACATCATTCATCTTGCGTGGAAATATGGTAATATATCCTACCAAAGAGTGTGATTGATATGGCACTTCAACTTAGCATGACTTCCCACACTTGAGATTGCTAAAATTCTAACCGATGCATGACTTCAAAATTTTGGCAGCATCATCTTCATGAATGCTAAGAAGTTGTGGACTAGGACCTGATTTTAATGCTACAAAACAAAATTATACGTGAGAATTGAGATATAACTCACCATCCAGCCATCTATTATATAACCTCCGAGAGTGGGAGAGGTCTCTTGAGTTAACTAGAGCTACCTTTTTCATGTGCTCTACATCATCACTTTAGTAACTACAAGAAGTCTTCAATGAGGAAGTAGTTTTACTTAACTAGGGTCATGTCTCCTATTCAACTAGAGTCATGTCTTAAAAGACGCTACTTAACTCTCGTAAACTTGATTGAAGACCTCTTGAGTGGCTTGGTAAAAATACTCTTGCCTTTGCACCTATAGGGATTGAAGCCAAGAAATCCTTGATCCCATCCTTTAGATTTAACCATTAGGCTAAGCATATCCTTCGCTATTGATTCAAACGAGCATAACGTTATTGAAAACTTTTAATGTGTCCCTTGCAGGTATCACATTTTAGCAGACCATAACTTATCCAACTCGCCTACAGAGGTCGCAAGATCATTGGGCCCGCGACGCACATGATATATGGGTTCCAACTTCCTTTATCAAACTCATCTTACATTCTTAATGCCGTCATGTCAGATTGGATATGCGACTTGACTGCATTAAGATTCTCGGTGACAATGGAGGCATGGTCCATGGACTTGGTTTACAAAAACCGTTCTGAGAAAATGGAGTCTTTTTAAAGCTTTATAACAGTACCGACTAAACTGCTCATGATGAGCATTTTAGTACTGTGTCTATCCGCAGAATCGCATGGAAACAAGAAGTCGTCCTTGGAACAAGAAGGTGAGCTTATATGGTGGTCATGCATCATTATCATGTTGATGCATATTCCTATGAAAACGTACATTGCAAAGAGGTCTTTTATGAGAGTCTCTGGGAATCTGTCCTTTGTTTATAATATGGCGGTACTGCATCATTATTATGTTGATGCATGTTCGTATGAAAAAGTACATCGCAAACATGTCTTTTATGAGAGTTTCTCGGAATCTGTCCATTGCTTCTTAGCATATAATGTTACAAGTGGTATCGTTCAGCTACTCCGTACAGTCATATTGTTAATGGAAGACGAGATCGCCAATACAAGAATAAACGGGAGTCATGGCTTTTGGAAAAAGACATGCAGAGATCCTCATAAAAGCAGTTGCTTAGGTACCATGAATCGTTATGAAAAAAGGTACTGTCATGTTGTATTACAAAGCTTCTACGTGGATCAGTTTACATGTGGGATTGAAAGACCTCCAAAAAAACAAAGTAGGTCTCTATGGAAGAGTGCCAAGTGGGGTTTGACGAAGATCCTACAGGCTGATTGCATTACTTTCAGGCTCTTGAAATAATAAAGAATCCTGTGTGAAAAAATAATATTCGATCACGGTCTTCCTGCAAATTGTGTGAGTGAATGAATGGTCTTGCAGAAGAGACGTATAAATCAGTAGCAGCACTCCCAGTTGCTCCTGAAGGTGAGTATGTCAATCACGTGTGAGCTCTTTAAGATCGTCAAGTACTCTCTTTGGGAAGTAGAGGAGTAAGGGTCATTGAGGCTGTTTGTATGCTCCCATCACCAGGCTTGGGGAATACAGCTGCGAAGACGTTCTTGCCGAGAACACCTATAAATCTCCGATTCTAGCGTATATGACACAGAAGCAATCAAGAAACGCATAATTTCCTTTTACGCAAGCACTATGTTTAGCCCTTTATGTCGTAAAATTATCAGACGCTCACATAGTTCTTTACAGGCCCTACCTTTCCTTAACAGAGTTCCATACAGACTTTAGCTATAACGGAGCAAACTCTACGCGGATCCTCATAACTTTAAGTAGAAACAGGACTTGCGAAATTCTTCATCGGTAATAGTCCTCATGTGCGAATTACTCTATCTTTTGTGCCTGAGAATACAGAAACTTAATGATCGATGTCTCTGATGAAACGATCTCTGATAAAACAAGCAGAATATGAAGACAGATGAGTCATTCAGCGATCAGATAGGTCTCCTCTCTAGAGATTGTATGAACTCATGTCAACTATTTTTGTCTTTTAGGCACTCTTATATAATTTCCTTACCTAAAATGTGTTGCACAGATTGGTCTTGGGTCACACGGGATCTCGAGTTTAAGGATTCGTGCTACCCTCTTATAGAGAACATGCAAGCGGTCCTTATGTCGCAGATTTTTCATAGAGGGATCTGGACCAATATCAAAGCTAGTAAATTTTCCAAAACCCGTGCATGTTCTAAAAGATGCCTTAGTCGCATGGACGACTTTTTCTTTTTTTGTCCTAGGAGCACGAGGATCTAGTAGCATTTCATTATATTTTATTTACTATCCCATGCCAACAAGTTTCAAGTATGTGTTGGTTGAAAAAGCTATCGACTGCTCTAACGCACTTTGGAATGCGATTAGAAGCGAGGACCTCTCATAATTTTGAAAGGAAATATGCATATCCAACTTGGACAAGTCTTCTAAAGACTGGTGTATAGAGAAATCCCTTAACTTCCTCGAAAAAAGTATTCAAAAATGTAAAAGCTCTCTCTTTTTCAAACACCATAGGATGTTCGTGAGAAAAAGCAAGCAACTTAAAATCAAACTCAAAAGAAAATGGATCTCTCATGAAAATGATGAAAATATTATGGTCGTCGTTTACCTCTCTAATCCGCTATTATCACTTTCCTTTTTGTCAAGATAAAGCTCTTTTGAAAAGAGAGAGATATTTGTTCATTGCATCTCCAAAGTAAGGCTACAGATATGTCGTGAATGAATGTTGTTCCAAAATCTTTCTTTATTCGATGGTCAATCTTCAGATACCGTATTGATTAAATACATAGAGGCACGAGAACATCACTTTTCAATCATCATGGCCGCTTGTAACTTGTAGTTACTTCATCACATGTTGAGAGCAACTCGGCAAAGTCTCCATTTCATGAACCTTTATTGAAACGTGTAGTTCCTTTATGGCACTCTGCATGATTGCATATTTCATTTGAAAAGCAGATTAGCGAAGAACTTAACCGAAGTTGCGTAGAAAATGACTTCAGGTATGTGTCAAACAACCGAAAATCTTTATGTGTCATTCACATTCAAGCATCCGGAAAACAATGTGATGATTGATTTCCTAATTTGGAACCTCTCCATCGCTAAAAATAGATTCTCATTAATACAAACGCATGCAAAGACATGAATATGCTCATTCCATCCACGTCTCCTAGGGCAGTTGATTGAGCTTTGGCATCTTGAGGTAGAGGTCCAAGGCTCAAGCCTTGGGTTGGATATGCATGGCTTTGGCTAGTTAAACCATTTGTAATTTTATAACGTTGTTTAACCCTTGCTTTGTGGGATATGAGAGGTTCCATATGTACTATGTCCATTCACTTGTACACTTGCACTTTCAAAGTTAAAGCCCGGGGGTAGGCTTTGCCTGAACCTGCATTAAAAAAGAAAAATTAAGATGTTCATTCTCAACAGCATATATGTCTAGCATAGTTTATGTTCTGCAATTTTATCATCTCGTAGTTGACATATAATAGAAGCAGTGATAGAAAATATGCAATGCTGCTCATACGGAGTAGCTCATCTTGGCTTGTTATTGCCTATCGGCAATGTCATCCAGTACCATCGCTCTACATATAGTAGCTCAAACGGAATTATATGCATGTTCATTACATCGCACTTCGTCTTTTCGGCACATGCTATGTCCATTGAATCGCTCAGACCTCAGCTTTACAGTATAGCAAGAACTTCAAGTGCCTTGAGTAATGAGGGTATCAAGCTAGAGAATATCTTTCTTTTCAATGAGGTTTTATTATCCCTACATTTGTGTCGAAATAAAAGATGCATACAACGTTCGAATCAGTTACTGAGCAAAATGGTATTTTAGTATCGCTTACCAAGCAAAATGGCATACAACTATAATGCAATGGCGTTACTTGCCTTACAAACTCTGTTGGCCATGTTACTCATGAGTCAGACAGGATATAAGTGTACACCTCTTTATAGAGCATCTATTCTGAAACTTCAAATTATTATGCGCATTCAACTCCTCATCAGTACAACAGAATCAATGTTTTGGCACGTGTATTTTGACCTTCAATGTCTGTCTACACATCTGTATATCCATTGGTACGGAAACATCAAAACATAGCAGCATTGCAATGCAAACTTTGAGGAACATGGATATTTGGCGGAACCATCGGCGTATAGTTATTAAGAACCTCATTAATATGCCGGTATGATTGTTGGCATAGATGTTCATATCCACACCAGTGGAAATCATTTGCAATAAAAAGATTTGTTTTATTTTAAAAATATTTGAAAGAATATGCCATCGAGTTGTTTCTTGGTATAATTCTTCGTATACACGTTCCTAGAGAAAAAACTAGAAAATAAACATGTTCCCAAGTCTATTTAGGCTTATCTAGGCCTAGGGAAGCTTATAAGGGGGCATCTATAAGCAAAGGTTTGTACAGCATGAACGTAAATAATTATACTCATAACAAAAGTAGAAAAGCATACTCACCTCTAGTTTATGTGAGTGTTCAATGAATATCATATCGTAGCTTGCCAATACTTTCCACACCTAATCGCTTCTACATCTAATGGACATGCACATCTAGCTTTTTGTTCTAAGCTTGTTTCAACTTTAATCTTATTGGAGTTCGAGGTTTATGGAAGCACAAGAATAACACAAAAAGGAAGAAGAAGTTTGGATGACAACACACAATACTGAATGTATTACCAAGTGAATATACAAAGATAAGTGACCCATTATGATTTTAGGCATATCTACAAGCCGGGAGAAAAAAAACCTCCTAAAGAGGGAAAGAAATGCCCTCGTGGTCCTAAGTGTGTTGACAAACATCACTACCAAAATATATCAACAAATCCCCACTAGGAGTGATGCAATGAACAAGGAGCTAGCACTCATAAATAGTGAAGTTCCAAGCTATGTGGAAAGAGATCAATCCACAAAATGAAGTAACCCAAATCTTTGCAGAAAGCTTCAAAGTGCTTTTGAGGTAGAGCCTTTACGAAAAGATCTACAATGTTATCCTACATGGGAACATTTGTGAAACTTATCTCTCTCGAGGAGAACCTCTCCCTTAGATAATGGTAATGCACCTTAATGTTCTTTGTGGGAGCATGGAACATGGGGTTCCTTGCAACTACCAATGCACTATAACTATCAATGAAGATGCTAGTGCGAGAATACTCACCAACACCCAAATCAACCAAAAGGCATGTGAGACACACACACACATACACTAAACAATCACTTTGAAAGCTTCCCTATACTCAACCTCACAACAAGAAGTGTCCTTAATAGGCTATTTCTTGCTCAACCAAGATATATATGAGATACCAAGCATGAGGCAAAAAGCACTAGTGGGCACATGAGTGTCATAGCAACCAGCCTAGCCAAAGTATAAAAAAAAAGCATGTAAATTTGGTGGTAGTGATTCCCCCTTGGGATAAAACAATCCAAGTACCCGAGTACCAATCAAGTAGGAAAAGATGCCCTTAACCCCTACCAATGCTTGAAACCTAGGCAGTGCATAAACCTGCTCATCTATGAGACAACAAACCTAAAATCAGGGCCATTTATGCATAAGTAAATCAACCTTCCAAGATCCTAATAATAATGAAAAACATCAAATGTACCTCTAGCATCATGAAGAGTCAATCCTAAACTTGTTTCCATAGGATTGGCAAAAGGTTTGAAATCCCTAAGGGAAAAACACTACATTAACGTGTCAATATATTTTATTTGACACAAAGCTACTCTTTCATCAACTTGAAATAATTGAATTGCCAAAAAATGACGCAAATGCCCCAAATCTGACATCTCAAACAATGCATATAAATCAGCCTTTAAATAAGAAATATGGTTCTCATTAGGACCAGTGAGTAGCATGGCATCAACATAGAAAGCAAGTATCAGAAGCACATCATTTGCACACTTAATTGGATTGTTCTCAAAATCATGTGCAATCTAGCCATGTATCTTTTCGTACCAAGCACGTGGTTCATGGTTCAAACCATATAATGCCTTTTCCAAAACTTTACACTTTAGTTTTCATTCCATTTCTCCATCATCATTCAGGAATGTCATTTTAATTTCCACCTGATATATATTCCAACCATGATAAGATACAAGTGCACTTATGCCATGAATGGTGCTCATTTGGCATGTGGAAGTGAATTTCTCATAAAAATCAATGCCACTCACCTGAGCTTTACCTTTTGCAACAAGCCCAACCTTATACCTTTCAACTATTCCATCAGGCTTACACCAACTTGTATATCTATTTAGTGCCAATGGCCTTTTTTCATGGAGGAAATTCACATAAGACCAAGTACCATTCTTCATAATAGCATCATAATTTGGTTGCATAGAAACCATCCAAGTTTTGGAATTTTATGCTTGATTAAAATAAACATGCTCATTCTCATTGTAAAGACTATTGGTAGCCATTACATAAAAAACGAATGTGAAAGAAGATCTATATTAGAGCCCAAAAGAGTTTGATATTATAGAGGTGCATCTAATTTGCTATCTCACAAAGCTTACTCGAGTCATTTAGGCATAGTTGTTTTCTATATCATGAACAAGTCCATCATGTAAATCTACATTAGAAATGGATTGATGTGTGTCATCATCTGAAACTTGTAAAAGCTCCAAAATTGCCTCATTTTGACAAGCACTTGACTATCCACTTGTATAAAAATAGAGCTAAGTATCATACACATCTTTCGAGTTAATTGATGTCTCATTAGTACTTGAAAGTAATGGCTGAGTTGCATTTCCATAAAAACACAATCATGACTTACAAAATGCAGGTAGTCTGTCTGTGATATAGAGGATAGCCTTTGCTTTCAGAACTATTTGAACAAAAATACATTTTACTAGTTTATCATCCAATTTTTTATGTTGTTGTTTAGGCACTAGTGCATGTGCGAGATAACCAAAGACATGTAGATGAGCAACTGATGGCTTGGGACCATGCCAAGCCTCATATGGAGTGATGGATTGCACTCCTTTGGTGGGACAATATTAAGCACATATGCACACATACGAGCCTCAAGCCAGAAGCTATGTAGTGAAGCTTTTTTGACCATATACCTCGCCATCTCCATGAGAGACCTATTCTTTATTTCAACAGCTCCATATAGCTGAGGTGTATACGGCACAATACCTTGACTTTTTATCCTACATTGAACTAAAAAGTCATTAAAATTAGAAGACAATGTATTCCCCCCTTGATCCGAATGGAGGGTGCCCATTTGACATAGTGATAGACTTTTTAGCCAAAACAAAAAATTCTTTGAAGCACATAAACACTTTAGACTTTGCTTTCAATGGATACACCCATGCATATGTGAAAAAATCATCAATAAAAGTAAGAAGTAAAGGTAGTTCCTACAAGATGTTGTCTACATAGGGCCATAGATGTCACTATGAACAAGCTATAAGTTTTCTGTAGCTCTAATTGAACCATCTTTTGGGAGGGAGGAACACTGCATTTTGCCCAAAATGTAGCCTTCTTAGACATGTTTACCAAGTGCCTCAAGATTGGGGGGAGAGCATACCATTTGAAATTTCTATAAGAATAATACACTCGCAAAATTCAAATGACTTAAGCATGCATGCCAAAGCTTTGCATCTGCGATAGCCTCATAATCTTGTACTGGATATGCTGAATCATTCATAGATTTTTCATAGTCTATGAGGTTATATAGCCCATGATATAAAATACAGATACAATAATAACATTCCATCTGAAGATCATGAATTGTACATTTGTCATCAACAAATTAGACAACCAAGCCGATCTCCTCCTCTAGCAAATATGGAAATTCATCTTTCTCATAGCATGATCTAAGATTTCTCTTTGCTGCACCAAAATTTGCCTCAAAATGCATCCACACAAGTCAATTAAAATTCATCACTTGAAGACAAGGATAATTCATTGGCAAAATTCGTCTCCAAATATGCCAAAATTCATGAAATACATAAAAAATGTGTCTGCTAAGAAGGATGTGGGAATTGAGCCCCAATATGGTGACCAAAAACCTTGTGGGCTAACCAAGGGTGCCTCACCCTCTCTTAGCATATGTGCGCATCATAATAATCCTATTTTTTATGGTCATACATTCTTTTCTTCAATGGAATTCATTCATGCTTGACGTATTCATCTCTCTCAAATTTGCCAAGGAATTTTCCCTCCTCGAATTGGCCGTCCTTTCCCTAGACCAAATGATCTCTCCCAGATTTGCTGAGGGTATTTGTTGTTGGTGTGAATCACAAGCCTACACATTTGGCTTGAAAGTTATCATGAAGACTCTACATGCATGAAGAACCATAGGAACATATGCTAGTGATTACTTACCACTTTACCTCATGTAAAAGTCTAATTGACTTGGAATCTTTTGTAATCACCTACCTAATTGATTCGTGGGGCTAACTTGATTGAGAGAATATCTCCAAACCTTTAGGAGCTTGATCATAGAGAGCCAAGAATTTGAATTTGAATTCAAATTCTTAGTCATCACATATAAAAGTGATCAAGAAAAGTCGCGGGTAGAGACTTCACTCCGGAGCTTCATTATTCTGTAATTGAGTGTGTGTGAGGACTATTCCATAACCTACACCTCTCTACACCATTAGGCAATGCTAGTCATGCCAATGGGATTGTACACAAGTGTTAATTTATAGATACATTTACATCATTCATCTCTGGGCTCACTGATTGTCTACTCCAAAGTCTGTCTACTTGTCAAGGGCATATCGTAGTCAATACTCCACCAAATTCAGTGATTCAAAGCTTGTTGGATTCAGCTCAAAGTCGTCTACATGCAGACAAAGTTTTGATATGATTTCATTCAGCCATTTCGGAGAAATCATCGTCGAGGCGCTCACTGGTCTATCTCTGCTACAGTCCTAAAAAGTCAAGGGTATATCTAAGTTTGCTAAATTAATTTCTCTGAGTATAGTTTGTCATTTTACATCATTCCACTTGCAAATGGTAGCTTACTAAGCTAATTGAATATCCCTATAAGGAAGTTTATCAATTGGTACTATGCTGGTCACACTAAGCAAAACATTCAGCAGGTGTCAAGACCAAAATAGAAGGTTTTCTTGACTTTGTGACTTCCAAAGTTATCTGTTTTGATTCAATCATTACACACTTCATTTCCAAAGGACATAGGCCATCTCTTGGTGTCATTGGAAAGCTAAGGGACTCTACTAATCAAATCTGAAGCTAAAGAGGGCTAGTACAAAGCAGGTTTTAGCAGTACCTACTCAATCTCTTGGATCATCCACCCATCTTTCCCCACAGTGGTATCAGAGCAAATAAGGTAAAATGGGAGATGGTTTTCCTTCATTCATTGACGAATTGGACAGGAACAACTATCAAGCTTGGTCTCTAAGGATGAAGACCTACTTACAAGGAAGGAGTATCTATGGATACATCTCAGGAGATGAGGAATTGCCCTCATTCAAAGCAAGAGGTTTGCCAACCAAGGAGGAGCAAGAAAAACTCAACACATGGTGTGCAAGGGATGCATTGGCAAGGTCTTATTTACTCAAATCTATATTTGACTTTCTTTTACCTCATATTAGAAATTATAAGACTTCCCAAGAGACTTGGGAAACCTTGTCATCATATTTTTCCTCCAATACAAGGGCTAGGAATAATCAGTTGTGGATTGAATTCACAACATTAAGGAAGCAACCTAAGCAAGTTGTTTCAGAATTTGTGACCAAGATCAAAGATGTTGCAGATCAGTTAGCAAGCATAGGAGAGGAGATTGAAGAGGAACAAATTGTAAGGCAAGTAATCAATGGGATCAAGGCTGATGACAAGTGGGAAAGCTTCACCACTTCAATGGATCTCTACATGGACATGCACACTCTAGATCTTACAACTCTCATGGGTCAACTATTCACACATGAAGCAAAGATTACCAAGGGTGGAGATACTACCAAAGGTAACAATTCTTCTGCCCTATACACTGATAATAAATCTAAGGATAAAGGCAAGAGTAAGAAGGTGGAAGATGAATGCTCTACCTCCCAAGCCAACTATGTAGGGAGAGGTAGATCTTCAAGAGGAAGGGACAGAGGAGGTAAGCAAGGTAGGGGGAGACCCTATAATTCATCACCATGTAACATTTGTGGCTTATCAAATCACACAACAGATGAGTGTTATAGGAATTACAAAAATCAGAGAGGAAGAGGCTACCAAAGAGGTGGATACTCACAGTCTAGAGGAAGGTTCAACCATCACCAAGGCCACAACAACAATTACAACAACAACTACAACAACAATTACAATGGCAACTACCAAGGAGGATTCAGAAACAGAAAGGACTACAACAACTACACAGAGGAGCAGGATGACTCTCTCTTGATCATGAACATGACTTCAAAGTCAGGTACAAATGATGATCACTTATTTATATTGATTCAGGGTGTTCAAATCATGTGGCTGGTAATGTTGCACTACTCTCTGATCTTGAGGAACCAAAAGGTAAACACCTAGTCCAAATAGGTGATGATACAAAGCATTCTGTAGTTAAAGTTGGAAATGTGAAAACTTGTGATGGTAATCAGAATTTGTTGAGCAGAGTACTTTATGTACCTACAATTACAAAGAACTTAATGAGTGTTGGTCAGATTGTAGAGAAAGGGTTGCAGGTCAGATTCAATCAGTATGGAGCATTTGTGGAGGACCCAAGACATGGATTCAAAAGGATAGCTAAAGGAGAAAAATCAGGTAGACTTTTCACTTTTGAGTTGGAAGATACAAAGAACATTGCATTATACAGTTATAAAGATCAAACACTTTCAGAGCTTGAGATTTGGCACAAGAGATTAGGGCACATAGGAGAAAGGACCTTGAAGCAAATGTGCAGGGACCAATGTGTGCTTGGGATACCTAATGTATCCAAGCAACATATGATTTACAAGTGTGTGCTTGTCAATTTGGTAAGTCTCACAGGTTACCCTTCTCCAAGAAAGGATATATGCATGAAGACTATCTAGAGCTTGTACACACAGATGTATGGGGACCTAGCAAAGACCCCTCAGTTTCACGTTACAGGTACTATGTGTCTTTTATTGATGATTATAGCAGATGGATTGTATTATACTTTATGAAGCACAAGGATGAGGTATTTAATTGTTTTAAGAAATATCTTGCACTAGTTGAAAATCAGACAGGAAGGAATTTGAAGAGGCTAAGGTCAGATGGAGGAGGTGAGTACTTCTCCAATGAATTTGAGGACTTCTTGCAGGACAGAGGCATCAAAAGGGAAATAACCACAAGGTACTCTCCTGAACAGAATGGGGTAGCTGAAAGAAGAAATAGGTTAATTTTTGAGACAGGTAGATCTATGCTTAATGAGAAGAAATTACCTAACTATCTATGGGCAGAGAGTGTTTCTACTGCCACCTATCTCATAAACAGGTTACCATCAAATTCACTTGATGGTATGACACCATATGAAGCATGGCATGGTAAGAGACCATCATTGGATCACTGCAAAATTTTTGGATGTGTAGCATATGTACACATTCCTTCACAGGTAAGAGGAAAGCTAGATCCAAAGGCTGAAAAATGTATTTTCATTGGATATGATTTAAATAAAAAAGGTTACAAGTTGTTTAACCCTACCAATAAGGGATTTATGGTAAGCAGAGATGTGATCTTTGATGAGAATGATTCTTGGTATGAGAATGAATGCAGGAAGGTCAAACTATCCTATGATTTGGAAGGAGAATTTCCAAAACTTACAAAGGAAGAACCTACTCAGGATGGAGAGTCAAGTTCAGATGATGAAGATACAATCAACCTTGAAGAGTTCAAGGCATGGAAATCCAAAGGCAAAATGAAGATGAAGAAGCTTGAGGACATACCAGAATCTTCAACTCAATCAATCAGAAGGTCTCAAAGAGAAAGCAAAAAACCTATCAGATATGGGTATGATACATCTCTTGTTACTAAACATTTAGTTTATCTTGCCAAGGATTTGTTGAATGAAGAACCAGGTTCATATGAAGAAGCAATCACAAAATCAGAATGGAAAGAAGCCATGGATGAGGAGATTGAAGCACTAAAGAAAAGTGATACATGGGAGTTAGTACCCAAGAAAGACTCCATGAAGGTAATAGGATCCAAATGGATCTATAAATTGAAAAGAAATTCTGATGGCACAATTAACAGGTACAAGGCCAGGTTAGTAGCCAAGGGTTTTGCACAAAGCCAAGGCTTTGACTATGAAGAGACATTTTCTCATGTGGCCAAGATGCCAACAATTAGAGTGTTGGTTAGCGTGGCTGCATCAAAGAATTGGAACATGTACCAATTGGATGTCAAGAATGCTTTCTTGAATGGATGGATTTCAGAAGAGGTTTATATGTCACAACCTCCTGGCTATGAAGACCCTAAAAAGGTAACTTATGTTTGCAAATTAAAGAAGGCTTTATAGGGATTGAAGCAGGCACCTAGGGCATGGAATTATAGGCTAACTACATACCTCCAAGCCCAAGGTTTTGTCGTGAGTAAGGCTGACACTTCTCTGTTCATTAAGAGAAGTAATTCAGAGGTAATCTATCTTTGTGTCTATGTTGATGACAGCATCATTACAGGTAATGATGTCAATGGAAACAGAAGCATCAAAAGCCAGATGATGAAGGAATTCAAGATCAATGATCTTGGATTATTGAAATATTTCTTAGGACTTGAATTAGTCTACATTAATTCAGGGATATATATTACTCAGAAGAAGTATGTACAAGATATGTTGAAGAAATTTCAATTGCAGGATGCTAAATCAGCTAGCACTCCAATGGAGGTGAACCTAAAGCTAAGTGCCCATGAAGGTGATGAAGTCCAAGACATTACAGGTTATCGAAGTATGGTGGGTAGCTTGAACTATGCTACACTTACAAGAATTGATATTGCATATGGAGTTAGTGTGCTAAGTAAATTCATGCACAAACCAAGGATACCTCACTTAGAGGCTGCAAAAAGGATCTTGAAGTATCTCAAGGGTACACAGAACCATGGTTTGTATTTTCCTTATACTTCAGATATTGATATAAAAGTCTATTTAGATGCAGATTGGGCAGGATGCAAGGATGATAGGAGGAGCACTTCAGGATACATTTCTTTTGCAGGTGACAAACCAATTTCATGGTCTGCAAAGAAGCAACCAACTGTTGCATTGTCTTCTACAGAGGCAGAGTATAGAGGGCTAGCTAATGCCATTCAAGAAGCAATTTGGAGTAAGCTTTTGTATACAGAATTGGGCCTATATACTAGGCCTCCAATTATCTTTAGAGATAATACAAGTTCTCTTCACCTTGCAACTAATCCTATCTATCATGCCAGAACAAAACACATAGAAGTTCATTATCATTATGTGAGGGAGAAGTTGCTAAGCAAGGACATTCAACTGACCTATGTGTCAACCAACATGCAATGTGCAGATTTGCTGACTAAAGCTTTGGATGGAACCAAACTTTGCAGGTTCAAATCTATGATTGGATTGCAGGTTGTACTTGAAGATTGAAGATGAAGACTTAAGCCAAAATGTTTAGCTTGAGGGGGAGGTGTTGGTGTGAATCACAAGCCTACACATTTGGCTTGAAAGTTATCATGAAGAATCTACATGCATGAAGAACCATAGGAACATATGCTAGTGATTACTTACCACTTTACCTCATGTAAAAGTCTAATTGACTTGGAATCTTTGGTAATCACCTACCTAATTGATTCGTGGAAAAAAGTAGCTAACTTGATTGAGAGAATATCTCCAAACCTTTAGGAGCTTGATCATAGGGAGCCAAGAATTTGAATTTGAATTCAAATTCTTAGTCATCACATATAAAACTGATCAAGAAAAGTCGTGGGTAGAGACTTCACTCCCGAGCTTCATTATTCTGTAATTGAGTGTGTGTGAGGACTACTCCATAACCTACACCTCTCTACACCATTAGGCAATGCTAGTCATGGCAATGGGATTGTACACAAGTGTTAATTTATAGATACATTTACATCAATCATCTCTGTGCTCACTGATTGTCTACTCCAAAGTCTGTCTACTTGTCAAGGGCATATCTCAGTCAATACTCAACCAAATTCAGTGATTCAAAGCTTGTTGGATTCAACAATTCATCTACATGCTGACAAAGTTTGAAGTGATTTCATTCAGCCAATTCAGAGAAATCGTCGTCGAGGTGCTCACTGGTCTATCTCTGCTACAGTCCTAAAAAGTTGGGGGTATATCTAAGTTTGCTAAATTAATTTCTCTGAGTATAGTTTGTCATTTTACATCATTCCACTTGCAAATGGTAGCATACTAAGCTAATTGAATATCCCTAGAAGGAATTTTATCAATTGCTACTCTGCTGGTCACACTGAGCAAAACATTCAGTAGGTGTCAAGACCAAAATAGAAGGTTTTCTTGACTTTGTGACTTCCAAAGTTATCTGTTTTGATTCAATCATTACACACTTCATTTCCAAAGGACATAGGCCATCTCTTGGTGTCATTGGAAAGCTAAGGGAGTCTACTAATCAAATGTGAAGCTAAAGAGGGCTGGTACAAAGCAGGTTTTAGCAGTACCTACTCAATCTCTTGGATCATCCATCCATCTTTCCCTACATTTGTCTCATCAAATTCGCCTTGAAGAGGAATTCTCCAGATAATCAAATGAAGGGGAACACATATGAGTTAAATTGCTCTAGCCCAAGGATGATTCATCTTCTTTCAACTCCTCCCATCGGCCTTCTCCCCATTCATTGCATCTCCATCAACACCTAGATTTTCCTCCGATGATATATATACAAATCAAAAGGAAACATAAATATTTTAGTGAGGTAAAAAGGTAATTCCTTATTGCAGCCTTTGGCCTCTTGAGACTAAAGTCAAGAAAGGTAAGCCTTGTTGAAGCTCAAGCTTCAACCTTAAAGCATTATTACACCTTTAGATGGATGAAACTTAGAGAAACAAGGATCTAGATATCAAGCACAAAGAATCAAGTTGATGTTTTAATCTGAAAATCCCCCACATAATAACCATAATCCACCTATCACACTTATGTGTGATAAGGACTATTAGCAAGGAAATGTGATTCCTAACATATAGGGAATATTTTTAAATCTATATTCACACACATTGTACTTTGATTTTTTTATCTTGCATGTGTGTAAGATCCTAAAGAGTCTAAATAAGCATGTAAGATCCCTTCCTTAAAAATCCCCTTACTTGTTTAAGTGATTTTAATAGATGTTTTGCAGCCATATCTACCTCATAAACTTCTATGTGTATGAGATAGAGATCTTTAAGTTTTGAGTACAGTTCCCTTATCGAATCGAGCTCATTTCTCATAGTCTTTGGATTCTTAAAGATCTATTCTTGTCTATTAAAATTTTCTCAAAGATAATTTCGAATCTCTACATATTTTGACTGAAAAAACTCCACAAGTGAGTAGTGGTGTGTGTGTATATGCCTAGTGAAGGCTATAGCTTGTCCCTCATGGAGGCTTTAGCTCCTACAATATGAGAGAGCATTTTGAATGTGATATATTTCATTACCACCTTAATTAAGTTTAGTTTATGTGGGCAAAAGCATTTGGGTTTAGTACTCAAGAGTTGAGAGAACCTTTCATTTGAGTCAGTAAGAGTTCTTTGAGTGTGCCTATTATGCCACACATGCTTCAAGGCTGTATAGGGAAGGTTTTCTTCTCTGATCAATGCTACCAAAGCATTTTCACCTACGAAGGCATTCAAGGAGGACAAGGAGAATCCATTTAAGGACCCTGAAGGAAGGAGAGTTCTTGTATCACGTTAAAGAGCACATGGCCAAGCAATAGGGAGTCTACTTATGAAGAAGGAGAGCATCAACCTCATCTCTTTGGCAGTTGTGAGAGGTAAAATCTAGTGAAATTTCGAACTTGTCATTTAGACGATGATGAAATAGTTGCATATGCCTTGTATGGGCTTAGGAATCATGAGAAGTGAAAGGATTTTACAACATGTATGTATGTCAGAGATACTCTTCCCAAATGTAAGAAGTTGGTGGACTTGATGGTTACATAGGACATGAATATTGGAGGCTCAAAGGCAAAGGGCACTGAAGACCAATGATTCGATGTAGGTAAAGGCATAGATAAAGGAAGGAATCTAGGAAAAGGAAGAGGAAGGCAAGGGTGAGGTTGAAATGGTGATTGTAATCAAGAACAAGGAACCAAATACTCTTCATCAACAAGAAGAGGCAAGTTTAGACCTAGAGGAGGAACATTCAACCAGAAGAGAGATAGCCCAAACTCAAGAAGGTTGCTTCATGTGTGGAAAGTATGGCCATTATGCAAGGGTTAGATATCAAAAGGACAAGAGACATTTAAACTATAAAGACTTGTAGAAGACTTTGAGACGCTTATACTCACGAAACGAAATTGGTATGTCTCTTTGGCACAAAAAGACAAAATAGCCTACACACGCACTATGATAGTGCGTTCCGAGTTCGAAACAAGCTCAAATCATGATTTTGGCACAGAAAGCGAAGCCATATAGATCTTTGAAACATCTTGAGTATGCTTACCAAATTTTGTGGGATTCAAAGACTCCAACCAGAGAGGTATAGACAATGCCCTAAATGAATGGGTGACCTACGCTGATATGAATTGTTTGAGTTGGACGTCTGCAAAAGCGCGGGAACATCACAATGAAGACGAAGAAGAAGAAGAAGAAGAAGAAGAAGAAGAAGAAGAAGAAGAAGAAGAAGAAGAAGAAGAAGAAGAAGAAGAAGAAGAAGAAGAAGCTTGGAGGACAACTCACAATACTCAATGTATTACCACTAGAATGTACAAAGGTAAGGGGCATGTTAGGGGAATAGGCATATATACAAGATGGAGGATAAAACCTCCTAAAGAGGGGAAAAAGTGTTGGATTTAGATGTCTACCGAAGCACACGAACATCACAAGGAAGAAGAAGAAGCTTGGAGCACAACAGACAATGCTAAATGCATTAGCACCAGAATCTACAAAGATAAGTAGCCCATTAGGGCAATATGTGTATATACAAGTTGAGGGAAAGAAACCTCCTAAAGAGGGAAAAAAGTGTCTCAATGGTCCTAGAGTGTTCACACACATCACTATGTAGATATATCAACAAATCCCCCTTGGGAGTGATGCGGTGAACAAGGAGATGGCACTCATGTATAAGGAAGTGCTAAGCTATGTGGAATGAATCAACAAAAGAAGTAATCCAAAAGCTTTGCGGAAAGCTTCAAAATTCTCCCTAGGTAGAGTTTGTATAAAGTTCTGCAAGCTATTGAGCAAGCAAATTCAGTTGGCATATGTATCAACTAATATGCAATGTTTAGAATTATTGACCAAAGCACTTGATGGTACTAAACTTTGTAGCTTTAAAGCTATGATTGGATTGCAGGACATTCAGGAGGACTCATGAAGAAGGTCAAGCCAAGATGTTTGGCTTGAGGGGGGGCTGTTGGTGCAAGTGCCAAGCCCACACACTAGGCTCGACATAAGGAGTCTTTATGTGCAATTGATTGAAGACCCATGAGAACCATTGCCTATGGAGTTTTATCTTTAACCATTCATAAAAGTCAATTTACTTGGAAGATTCTTGTAAATCCACTAAAATCGTGGAGTTAGATGGAGTGAAAATCTATGACTTCATTTGGAGAGAATATCTCATAGATTAGGGGATCACTTTTCTATAGAGAGAAAAATTTGAATTCAAATTCAAATATGAACAATAGCATTATAAAAGAACACTTCAAAAGTCATGGCTTTAAGCCTCCATTATTGAGCTTAGAGTTTATCATTTTTTGTAATAGAGAGGCTCACAATATAGCCTACTCCTATCACTATCATTGGGCATTGTTTATCATGCCAATGATCATGTACAAAATTGTCATATAATATAATAGATCATTGCTTATATCTATTGATCTCTCTATCATTGTCACTCTAAATAGTGTTCTTGTCTTGCTCATACCTCAGTCATTACTCCCTCATTTTCAATGCTCTATGGCTTGTTGCAATCAACTCTAAGTCCTCTACATGCTGACAAATTTTGAAGGCATTATATTTAGTGGATTGGGAGAAAGGTGCCTCGAAGTAGTCACTCATCATTCTCTACAGAGGTCCTAAAAAAGCAAGGGTAATGCTACACTTGCTATATTGATTGCTCTGTGTATAATCAATCATTTTAAGTGATTCCACTTGGAATCATTAGCCCTTCAAGCTAATTTAATATTTCCAGAAGTAATTTCTCTAATTCCTATTGTACTGGGAGCACTGAGCTTAGCAAGCAGCAGGTGTGTGAACCAAAATAGGCGTTTTTTGATGATTTGTCAATTATGAAGTTATCTGTTTTGGATCAATCATTAGATGGATCATCTCCAAAGTACATATGCACTTATTTAGTATCATTGGAAATCTAAATGGGCCAACAACTCAACTTTGAAGTGAAAGAGGGTTGGTACAAAGCAGGCATTAGCAGTACCAACTCATTTCTTGGAGTGTCCATCCATATTTCCCAACATTTCACATTGACTATTGATTGTGTGTTCCTCTGATGCCATATGGCTGATTTGGGTGTTGGTCAGTCTTCTTCTACCACCATCCTCATTGAGAGTCAGAGCACATTGGTAGTTGGGAGGAAGCCTATGTTCCATGCTTGCACTAAGCACATTGAGGCGCATTATCATTATGTCAAGGAGAGCTTCTCTATTGGGGAGATCAGCTTGGCATATGTGCCCATGTAGGAGAACATTGCAGACCTTTTTACGAAGGCTCTGCCTAGGATGAAGTTTGAAGCTTTACGCAAAGCTTTGGGCTTACTTCCTTTTGTGGATTGATTCCACATAGCTTGGAAGTTCTATACATGAGTGCCTGCTCCTTTTTCATCGCATCACTCCCAAGGGGGATTCGTTGATATATTTAGCTAGTGATGTGTGTGAACACTCTAGGATTGTCGGGGCACTTTTTTCCCTTTTTAGGAAGTTTTTACCCGTGGCTTGTATATACGCCTATTGTGCTAACGACCTAATTATCTTTGTACATTCTAGTGGTTATACATTTTTTGTGTGTTGTGCTCCAAGATTCTTCTTCTTCCTTGTGCTGTTCATGTGCTTCTGTAGATGTCTAACTCCAACAATCAAGAAAATCTTGACTAATTCTCTTCTCTCTATGCCTGAGAACACTGAAAAGTAATCCATGAAAAATGCATAGAAAGGTTGTCAACCATTTTCATAATATCAGCCATATTGTTCTATTCAATGAAGCGGGTGCATTTTTCATCCCAAAAGCGATGCATGTATACACATAAGTTCCCCATGGAGTCACAAAGGGATTTTTTCTCTATCATTAGGATGAATTAGTATTTGGTTTAAGCCACTCAAACCATCAAGAAAACTATACAAAGTGTGAAGAGGGACTTCTTCTAGTACCTCTTCCGTGAAAGGTTGAGGGAATCCATCTTGAATAAGCATCTTATTTAAAGCACAAAAATCAATGCATATTCTTATTTTGCCACTACTTTTCTTAGGTATTATAACCATAGATGAAATTCATCTTTAGTGTTCTACTAGAACAATAACACCTATATCCTCTAGTTTTGTTATTTCTAGCTTTAATGTGTGTGCATATTTTGGATTGGGACGATATTAAGGCCTACTTCTTGGAGGTGAAAATCTCTCAACTAAGGGTACTCAATGTAATCAAAGCTCCTTTGGAGCTTTTAGATCCTTGTAGGACCATGCAAAGGAACTTTTATAGGAGAAAAGAACAAAAGTTACCTTCCATAGTAAAAACGGATAGTCCCACAACTAGGAGGCTAAGTGGACTATTTGAGGATTCTCTTCATCTCCAAGGTTTACTTCTTCAACAACCAGTTCAAGAATGGCGTCACTTGAAGGTCTTGTCTACTCTCACGCTCAAAATTAGGCCTCTGAGACTCAAGATTAGCATCCTTATAAGCTTCTTCAATTTTGAGAGTTTTAGGCTGCCCACCCTTTTGTAGAACTCTATAGTGGTGAATTTTTCCAAAATTGGCCCATTTTGCTCCAATGGACCAATTTTTTCTAATAGAACAATTTGAGTATTTGGGCTCAAGCCTTAGTCCACTTTAGTCGAATCGCCCAATTTGGTCCAATGGCCTAATTTGGTTCAATGTTCCAATAGTCCAATTTTAGTATTTGGATTCCCAAGAGGAATTAGCTCACTTTTGGCTACTTTTGCTCACTTCCTGCTAATATTTTACAACAAGGACCATTTTGTGAAAAAATGCCCACTTTTGGTCCCCAAAGGTTCTCTGTTGACTAGTGCTTCCTTTTCCTATAAAGAAGTATTTTTTCTCCTTTGTTAGTGTTCAAGCTTAAATCTTCCCTTTTGGACTCTTTATTCCCTCCCTTGGCTTCTTTCGCAAATTCTTCATTTATTTCACTAATCTCAACACTGCAACACTCTATGCCACCCAACATCAAATTTATCAGATTATCTTCTTTCTCGGGTAGAGAAGACATTACCTGAGTATCTATTGTATATCTAGTTGTCTTGGCACTATCACATACCTCTAAATGTACTTTCAAGTGGTTATTATTCTTCAAGGAAATCCACATCTAGTTCCTTCCCAATCATGCACTACTTTTGCTTGCCTCAACCAAGGTCTTCCCAAAAGAAGAGGATAAGAGGTTTCCTCTAGTAGCGCAATTACAACAAAATCTAAGAGGAGTAGACAACCTTGCACTAACATTTGTACCTTCTCAATGATGTTGAGGGGCATAGCCCGATGCTAATCTGTCAATGTGATAGTGAAGGGTTCTACATTGGTGAGGTTCATTTTTAGTTTCTTCATTGTAAAAATGGGCATCAAATCGATGTCAAAGCATCCATGTATAATAACACTAGTCAGAACTTCACCTTTGATGAAAATAGATAGCCTTGAACTTTGATAGTCTCCAAGGGTGTAAGAGGAAAGTCAACCATGAAACCATCTACACTAGGAGGTGGGCTCATGTAGGCACAGTGTATGATTCTTAGCAGATCATTGCTCACCCATTAGGGCAAAAAACAACCAAAAAGGGGCTGCTTGCTAATGATGGATTAAGTAAATTGACAAATAGAGTCTTTCCACATGTACAAGAATATAACATTGTTTTCTCCTTTAACCGTATGAAGAAATTCTTGTTTAAAGACAATATGCTTGAAAAGTTCTACTAAAGTGATGAAGATTCTTGTATTCAATGTACAAGTTTTTGGTTTGATGCAAAAAAAGATATTTTTGCACACCACACAATGCATATTTTTTAATTTCCAAGAAGTAATTGATTTTTGAAGATATGAAATATTTTTGCGGGTTTCTATTGTGCAATGATTATACTGGAACTTGCATGAGTAAATTCTAGGTGACTCAAGAATATAGGCCAAGGCATTTTTACATAATATATCTCCCTTTTTTCGAACCTTTTTCCATATGTCCATTGATTTTTCTTTGTAGAATGGTAACTAAGAATGTGACTCATTACATCACTTCAATTATGCCTTTTCATGCGCTATATTCATATTGGCATCTTTTTGTTTAATTTCAACATTCTGATGAGGTTTCAATGGTGTGATGATTATACACGAACTTGCATATGAGTAAATTCTAGATGAACAATACTTTTACTTTTCAATATCTAGTTTCAATTTAAGTATTTGATTCTATACAAGGAGCACATAAGAAATTCTCCATGCTTGTCTGGCATCAAGGTATGCATGAGAAAGTCTCCATGGTGCACAAAACTAGGAATATTAAAGAGGGTGGAAAACTTGGTGCAAATTCCAACTCTAGTAATATTCAAAGTATGTAGAGCATGAAGTTTAGCCATATTAGAGTGTACACAAGATAAGATAAGGTGACTAATTCAAGCGACTAGAACAATCAGAGCTTGAAGGATCGTCCTAATCGCTTGAATCGGTTATGTATTACAAACTACCAAAACATGCAACAAAACATGAATTTTGCATTAAGCTTTGACTGATGAGCAATACCATTTTCCATCTCAACTCATCTTATGCATAGTTGCCTTAAGAGGATGGTATGAAAAAATGCAAAAGATTCGATGACGCGACTGATACAAGCGATACAGGCCATCCGAAATTCTCTGATTGCCCATATCACTTGTATTGGTCATGTCATAAAAACATCTCTATGCTCTTCACATTTAACTTTTCAACAAGAATAAAGCAAAATATAAACATTTTGGTGACAAGAAAAATTCAATTTTGCTTGAACCATACAATGAAGTCACTTTTTCTTAGTTCTTAAGAGGATCAATTCAAGATTATATTACTCAAGGCATATAAAGTTATAATGACCATCTTTTAGATGAAGACTAGCAAAATTACATACAATTTGTCCATAAATAAATCTTCCAACATATGTTGGATACACAGATTACAATCTTACATTCAAAAAATATATTGTTTCACCCTTCTTTTCTATCCTTTTTGGAGCCCTCACCTCTGTGTTACTTGTGTGATCAGGAGTCCCATAGACTTTTGAGCCTTTCTTATCTCCCACAAAGACGTAACATCATAACAAACCCTTCTTTTGAAGACTTCTTTGATGCATTAAGGTCTTGATTAGTTGTCTAGGGAGAAGGTCCCTTGTAATCTTGACTCTAGACATTTTTCTCTTGACTTTGAGGGTACAACTTCCTTGTTGTCTTCTTTGTCCTAGCCATAACCTACGTAAAAAGAGAATGTAAAAGCTTGGAAGAAATTTAAGAAGCAAAAAAAAAAAAATTGTACAAAAGCTTTCACAAAGCACTCTACATTCAAGAAACATGATTGATGCACGCGATTAGGCTCATCCAGAAATCCTCGGATGTCCCTAATCACTTATATCAGTCGTGATGTAAGATGATTGATCATGAAGATTGATCCAAGCAATCACTGGCATCCAAGACTTCTTGATGCCCCTGATTGCTTGCATCAGTCATGTACAAGCTTTTGTGTTCCACCATACCTCACACAAAATGTGGTCTATGGAAAGCTTTGAAAAGCAGGTAAAAACCTTGAAGGCAATGGCAAGTTGGTGCTAGCAAGGAGTTCACATAAAAATGAAAAAAAGTGAATAGAGGAGCTTAAATAGCTCTCTAGAATGAGTTGATCGTTGGTGACATGTGGCAACCTATGATTTATCCATGTCATCTAGACATTATGAATCCCAACGTACAATGCCATGTGGCATCATTTGAGTGGGCCATGTCATCTAGATATTGCAATTCCCAACGTCTGTTTTCCATGTGGTGGTTGCTTATTAGTCTAGGTCATGTGACTGTTACCCGGTCCTCCTCGATTATAAATATGAATCCTCTTCACCATTTGACATTTTCAACCTTCATAGAATTTCTATCTTCATCAACTTGCATACTTGTACTTCATACTCGATATGACATATACAAGTGATTACACGTGCTTGACCGGCCTTTGATAAGCTTATGTCACTTGCATCGGTTGTGATCTCCACTAGGACACACTAGAATAACTAGAGATGAGATGGAGGAAAAGAATGTGATCCTATGTGTTTCTCCATCTGAGAAACTACTAGATTTCATGGTTCAAGAGGGTTTAATAGTGGATTATTTTCCAGATGCGATGAGGATATTCAATCCCAAGATAGATTTTTAAGTACTTTTGGAGAAAACAAAACCCTTTTTGAGGGATGAGTGGGAGAGCTTCCTAGGTGTGGTCAATGGAAAGGAGCTTACTATCTCTAGAAAAGCCTATATCCATCCACACATCTTTGGAAAGAATCCATTTGATAGGGCAAAAATCATTAGAAAGTGCAAAAGGATAGCCCCTTTGGCATGAAAGCTAGATTTATGCCCAGAGCATGAAAGGGACTACTCTTTGCTTCCCTTGAGCATTGCCTTCTTAATATGGCCTGATCACATGTCAAAGGATAAGGAGGAAGAATTTGTTCATGTAGAAGAGAAGCAGCCATTCATTGAGCTGACACTTGAGGGAATCTCAAAAAGTATGAAAGGTGTCATGGAGATTGTTGAAGAGATCAATCTCCAAGAAGAAGAAGAACAGGTCAAGAATTTTGATGTGGCTACTTTTAAAGCATAGACTGCTATAAGAGAGCCAACTGAAGATGTGAGAGTTTCTAAGAAGTCCCTTCTTCTCCTGAATCTAGACTTTTTTTCATCTGTGGAAAGGAATTTATTTCACTCTATTACATTCAAGAACTCTTCAACCTAAGGGAAGACTACCACCTTGCTGCTATACCTAAGTCAGAGGATGTTGCAAGGAGATTTATCAATGAGAAGGGAGAAAGAAAAGAAGACTTCCTGCACCTCGATTTGGCATTGTCAAATGAAGTTTTCCAAGATTCATCTAAATTTCTTTCAAGATGCTTTGAAAGAGCTATTTTAAATAAGCCAACACTTGCTGATTAAGAGTTTGATCGGCATCAGAAGGATCTTGGTATATACTCATTTAGGCATGCCTATTCATTTTTGGACATTGCTGAGGACAAAGGAACCATATCTATTGACTCAAAGGAGCTCATTGAGGAGCAAAATAAGGTCAAGTATGTAAAACAAAGTTTCCTTTGAAGTGTTAGATGTGACCGATTCAAGCGATTAGGGTCATCGGAGAATATTTGATGAGTCTTATTGCTTCAATTGGTCGTGTCTATGACTTGCATGCAGCATTGATAATAACATCTTACTGTGTGTATAAATACTATTTTCAACATTTATTATTTTTCTATAAATTTTAGGGTGAATAATTGAACATGATTGATGCAAGCAATTAAGCCCATCCGATATTCTCTGATGACCCTAATCGCTTGAATCAGTCATGTCTCATGCTTTGATTTTGCTTGTGTTTCCATTTATTTCTATGACTTTAAAAGTTTCCTTGGACTTCTTCTCTCCCAAGTTTTTTAATTTTCCATAGTTATGTATATTGGATGAAGACAACTACCTTGGCAGGAGGAAGGGAACAAGGAAAACCATAGAGGAGAAAGGAAAGACAAAGGTGGGTATTCCTTTAGTGATCCACTATCTTCCAAAATTGAATCTAGAATTATTTTATGTTATTCATAAGCACTATAGTGAAGAGACAGATTTTGCACTATTCTCCTTGAGGACTCTTTCAAGATACATGGGTTTTACTTCAATACCCTTTAATGCATATAGAGTTTTGCTACTGGAAAGAACATCTGCATTTAGAATTTTTGGATATGCCCCAGGATTCAATGCTTCAAGGGCAGGCTACTTCCTTTGTTACTCAAGCTAAGCAATGGTTGCATGGGTGTCAGATGTTAAAAGTATTGCTAGCTGCAGGAGAAAAGAGTACCTCAGATATAGAGGAGATTTTCTAGAGCCAAGCTCATTCAAAAGACTCAAGAAGGATTACATATATTTCCTTTAAAGCCTATTACTCATGAAATTTACATAGATACACATATTTACTGCCCCAAGGGATACAAGACATTGCAAATATAAGGATGTAACCATTTTTAGAGTAATTGATCCATGTCCTAACATTAATCCTTATTGATCCATGATCTGTTTCTCTATGGTGAAAGTCCTATTTATTTGATGATAATAGTTTGCATGGGCTCTTTTGTAATTGTCTTCTCAAGAATCAATCAAAAAGCTCTTTGAAGGCAGAAATGTACATACATAGACATGTTTATTCTTCAAAGAAGTAAAAGACATTGCAAATATTAAGGCTTCCTTTGGAATCTAATCTTTTTCATTTTGTGATATTGATCCATGCTGTTTTTGTCTTGTGATAGTCCTAATCTTTTGATGAAAATATTTGGCATAAGCTCCTTTGTAATTGTCTATTAAAGGACCAATCAAAAAGCTCTTTGAAGGCATTACTTTTTGTTACTCCTCCTCCTTTCCTTGTACATCTAAAGAAGCTTGTCCTTGCTTGATAATGAGATTTTTCCATGCCTTGTGTGATGGCAAGTGTTTCCTTTTCTGCAAAGAATGCACCATGCATAAGAAGAATATGCTGGAAGAATAGAAGAGTTTCATCTGATGTTTTTTTCAATTGAAGAAAAATAAATTGAGTAAATTATCTTTGAAACTCACCAAGTAGTATGTTATGTCTTTGGCACTCCATGCCTCTATGATGGTTTCTATAATCTTTGTGGTCGCCTATCTGAAATTTGTCACATAGCTATTTGATGTTACCTACTGCCTCATGATCTTTAAAACATTATCTAGTTTGATCCACATCTCCAATCTCTTTTTCTCTAATTCTGGTTTGCTTTTTACATTAGACGTGAACTCACAAATTTTATTCCAGCAATTCCACATGGTATTTAGTTGTTTTTCATCATGGTTGCTAAAGAATCTCCTTGCTTTTTCACCTCCCATTGAGACATCCTGTAGTGCATTACATATATTTTGTGAAAGCTTTGGATATTTTCTTAGATGAATATCACCACCATGAAATCCTATTTTTGAAAGTAGAGATTCACATTTATTTATTCACTAATCTGCAAGAGTTGTAGGCTTGATAGAGTATACATAATCCAAGTCGAGATGGACCAACTTGTCAATGATCCTTAACTCTACATGTAGTGTACATATGTGTACATTTGTGAATGCTATTGGAAGTATGGGATCCCAAATCATCACAGAAGATGAGTACTTATGAAGAATAAATTTTTTTCTCAAAGGAGCCTCCTCAGCCTCAGATCTAGCAATCCATCCACTTGTGCCTCAACTTTGCATGTTGTACAAGCAAGCATACTTAGAATTTGCTTCCCCACTTATACCAAACATGAATTCCAGCATCTTTAGGTCTCCACTCAAATGCCACTCAACTTTAAAGTTTACGTAGTCTTTGACATTCAACAATTCTCTTGCATGATGCCTCTCAAAAACATTCGGAGTGTTTGTCTATGAGAACTACCATTTAAATGTTTTATGACTCTTAGATGGAACTTGAGCACATCCAACCCACCATAACTCCATTTGTGATTGTACTTTGAGAGATGGAGTATCCAATTTCCCAAGGCTATAGTCCAAAGCTCTATTCATTAGTGCAATACTTATTCTCTTCATCTTTTGATGTTTTTTTAAGTTTAGCTTCATCAAGTTTGATTAAAAATTTCAACAGGCCAAAACATTCATGTTCTTTTATATTATAGAACTGCACCATGTATATTTGAAGTCTTATTATATCTATCCATATATTTTTAAATGCATTTTAACTTAAATGTAACTTTCTTTTCGTACTTCATAAGGCATGTTATTGTGAATATGTTTATATTCACGAAATACTAATGTGATTTTCTTATTCAAACAGAACGGAAACTTTCCTGATTCCATGGAATATGTGGAATAGTAAAGATTATTATGGGTGCAACTAACTTAAGATCTACGAAACCAATCTCATGAGGATACATAGTAAAGGCTTTTCCATGGCTACATATGACACTCTCAAATGATTGTTTGGTCATATATGTTATGTATTGATTCCAAGTGAGTTGCAGAGCAAGCTTGATGACAAACCAAAAAGATGTGCCTTTATAGGGAATGCAAGTGAGGAAAAGGAATATAGATGCTAGAACCAAAAATCAAAGGCATTAAAGATCTTAAGGGATGTTTGGTTTCATGAGTTCTACCTTGGTATGCCAGAAATGTATCTATGGATGGTGAAGAAGATGAAAAAAAGAGGGTTTCAAGAGATGAACTAAAAAGCATGTTTCTAAGTGAACCAAAGGATTCAAGTATTAAACCATCATGGATAAAGGAAGTCCTACATCAAGCCCAAAAAGGATGCTAGACATTATACTTATATGAGAAAGTTTTTTTGAAGAACCTACATGGTTTGAACAAGCAAAAACATGGAGGGAATGGAAAGAGGCTATGCAAGATGAGATTAAGGCTTTGGACGAAAACCACACTTCAAATCTACTTCCAAGGAAGAAGGATATAAATATAATTGGAAACAATTTGGTTTACAAGGTCAACAAGCATTCATATGGTAGTATTTCAAGATATAAAGCTAGTATTTCTCTCAGACATATGTAGTGGACTATGAAGAGACATTTATTTCATGGCTAAGATGACTACCATCAAGCAAGCATTGGAAGATGTATCATCTTGATGTGAAGAATGCATTTTTGGATGGGAAGTTAGACGAAGTTGTGTACATGGACCAACTATTAGAATCTAAAGACAAAGTCATGGATGATTATGTTTGTAGGTTAAAGAAACCATTATATGGTCTCAAGCAATATCCAAGGTAATGGAATCAAATGTTTGTAGACTATTTGATGAGTTGTAGATGCAATCAAAGAAAAGTGGATCCACCATTATTCTATAAGACAGAAGGTGAAGATTTTGTCTACTTCTATGTGTACGTAGATGCTTTAATTATTATAGGTGATCATGGAGAACATATCAAGGAAATCAAAGAGAAGCTTGAGAATGAGCTCAAGATGTAGGAACTTGGAGATCTAAGTCATCTCTTGGGTATTTAATTCATATACAAGAAAAATGGTATTTGGCTTATGTAGAGAAAATAAATATTGGATGTATGGAAACATTTTGGACTCAAAAGGTGCAAACCATTGAGAAATCCTATGGAGTAAATTCAAATATTAATTCAATGTAATTCAATGAAGATAATGATCCACTTTTGTACGTCTTTGGTGAGATTATTGAATAATTCCACCATTACAAGGCCTAAGCTGGCATCTACAACTGTTGTGCTATCTAAAATCATGCACAATCAAAGGTTCCTCATCTACTTGCAGCTAAAATGGAAGTAAAAAATGTCAAAAGTGCAAGAAATGAAGGTATGAAGATGAATTTTGGGTGAATGAATATACAGATGTTGATTGAATTGAATCCAAAGAAGATAGGAGTATAATTAGATATGCATTGATGCTTGGAAAGAAAGGCATTTCTGGGATGGAAAAGAAGCAACCCAAAGTTTCCCTATCTTCCACAAAAGCTCAATACAGAGCCTTTGCTCAAGTTACATGTGAGACTATGTGGCTCCATAAGCTAGTAATTCAATTAAGTTTGCAACTTAATCAATTTTAAACCATGTGTGATAACATAAGTAGTATCTACCTATGGTCCAATCCTATGTTGCATGATAGGAGAAAACACATAGAGGTACACTATGACTACATTAGAGAGAAATTGTTGGCTAAGGAAGTTCAAGTGCAACACATAAGTACCAAAGACTAGTGTGCTGATATGTTTATCAAAGCTTTGGATGCAATCAAGCTTACAAAGATCATGAAAAGCATTGGATTGTTGGAGATAGGATCAAGATTTGGAGTTTGTAAGTTGAGGGGGAGTGTTGAATTTCAAGCTTCAACCTTCATGCATAATTGGAAATTTGGATGGATGCCACCTGGAGACACAAGGAGCAAGATATCAAGCACAAATAATTGAGTTCAAATTTGAATTCCAAAGTCCCCTCACAATAGCCATAAGGCACCAATCACAATTAGGCGTAATAAACCCTATAAACTACAGAAAATGATTCCTAACATATAAGGAATCTTTTAACTCAACAACATTTGTACGTCAATCAGTTTCCCATCATGTTTGATAACATGAGTAATGTGTGGGTATCTACCAACCCTATCCTCCATTCTATGAGCAAGCACATAGATGTAGATTGCCACTACAATAGGAAGAAAGTGATGGCTAAGGAGATTCAAGTGCAACACATAAGTAGCAACATTTAGTGTGCTCACATGTTCACCAATTCAATGGACTCAATTAAGCTTTCAAAGTTCAAAAGAGGCATTGGATTGATGGAGCTTGGTTCAAGACTTGAAGGTTGAAGCTTGAGCCAAAGTGTGGAAAGTCAAGCTCCAACCTTAAGAGCTTATGAATCCTCTGGATGGATGCCACTTGGATCATTGAGAAGTAGAAGATCAAGCATGAAGAGTCGAGTTCAATTTTGAATTTGAAAGCCTTCTCATAACAATGAAAAACCACCTACCACACTTAGGTGAGATAAAGCATATAATTTAGGAAAGGATCTCCCTATAATCTAGCAAATCTTTCCAAGTTGATATATACATACACTATGGTTGAAATTCAATATCCAACATGTGTGTAAGCTCTTAGAGGATTTTAATAAGCTAATAGATCCCTTTCATAGCAAGGCCCCTAGCTTGGTTGAGATATTTACGTACATTGTGAGTACCCATATCTAGCTCATAAATTTATGTGTGTAGAAGCTAGAAAGCTTTAAGTGCGGAGCATTGATACCTTATAAAATTGTACTCCTTTACTATAATCTTTATTTTTTTTAGAAATTTATAATTTTCTTTAAAAGCTTTTTTGAAGTTGATGTCCAAACTTAGCATATTCTTAGAGAAATTACTCCAACAATGAACACTAGTCTCTGTGTATGCCTCATGAAAGCAATGGCTCGTAGAGTGCACATTTTACATTAGGCAACTAGAATTTGTAAGGTCATATGCTTTACTTTTTGTTTGCAAAAGCTCTTGATTTTAATCCTCAAGAGTTTAGAGAATCATTCGTTTAAGTAACCAAAGGTATCTATGAGTGTGCGTTCGATGCCATCTATACTTCAAAGTTTCATAGGGAAGTTGTACATTCTCCCATCATGTACACACACACATACACAAATAATGTTTTATACACACATGTACATATAATGCATACACATGCACACACATATACACATACATATACACACACATACACACACATACACACACATACACACACACATACACATATACAAACACATATATGCATACAACACACATAGAGAGACATGCACACACATACACATACATGCATACATAATGCATATGCATATGCATAAATACAAGCATACTTACATGCATACACACACATATGCATACATAATGCATATGCATATGTGTACATCCATACATACTTACATGCATACACACACATATATGCATACATAATGCACATGCATACATGCACATACATAATGCATATGCATACATAATGCACATGCATACATACACATACATGATGCATACACACACATATGCATACATACATGCATACGCATACACACATAGACACATACACACATATAAACACATACACACTCATAGACACACACACATACACATAGACACGCACACACATACACACACATATACACACACATACACACATAATGATGCATTCACACACATACAGATGCATACACACATACACACACATATACACACACATACACACATACACACATACACACACATACACACAGACATACACACACACACATACACACACATACACACAAATGCACATAAAAACACATATATGCATACACACACACATAGAGAGACATGCAAACACATACACATACATGCATACATAATGCATATGCATATGCGTACATACATACATACTTACATGCATACACACACATATGCATACATAATGCATATGCATATGTGTACATACATACATACTTACATGCAAACACACACGTATGCATACGTAATGCACATGCATACATACCCATACATAATGCATATGCATACATAATGCATATGCATACATAATGCACATGCATACATACACATACATAATGCATACACACACACATATGCATAGATAATGCATACACACACATATGCATAGATACATGCATACACATACACACATAGACACATACACACACATAGACACATACACACATATAAACACATACACACTCATAGACACACACACACATACACATAGATGTGCACACAGATACACACACATATACACACACACTTACACACATAGACACATACACACATACACACATAATGATGAATTCACACGCATACTCATGCATACACACATACACACACATATACACACACAAATACACACACATACACACACATATATGCATACACACACATAGAGAGAGACATACACACACATACACATACATGCATACATATGCATGCATAATGCATATGCATATGCATACATACATACTTACATGCATACATACACATACATAATGCATACACACATGCATACATAATGCATACACACACCTATGCATACATACATGCATACACATACACACATAGACACATACACACACATAGACACATACACACACATAAACACATACACACTCATAGACGCGTAGCAACACATACACATAGACACACACACACACACATACACAACCACATACACACATAGACACATACACACATAATGATGCATACACACACATACACATGCGTACACATACATATGCATACATATATGCATACACATACACACATAGACACATACACACACATAGACACATACACACACATAAACACATACACACTCATAGATACACACACATACACATAGACACACACACATACACACCCTAAGCACATACTCACATACACATGCATAAACACACACACACATGCATACACACACATACACATGCATACACACATACAGACACATATACACACACATACACACATACACACATACACACACATATATGCATACACACACACATAGAGAGACATACACACATATACACATACATGCATACATATTCATACATAATGCATATGCATATGCATACACTGTACATACATACTTACATGCATACATAATGCACATGCATAGATACATACACACACATAAACACATACACACATAGACACATACACACACACATAAACACATACATACTCATAGATACACACACATACCCATAGACACACACACACATACACACATATACACACACATACACACATAGAAACATACATAATGATGCATACACACACATACACATGAATACACACATACACATGCATACACACATACACATGCATACACACATACAAACGCATATACACACATACACATACATATATGCATGCACACACAGAGAGAGACATACACGCACATACACATACATGCATACATAATGCATATGCATATGCATACATACATACTTACATGCATACATAATGCACATGCTTACATACACATACATAATGCATACACACATATGCATACATAATGCATACACACACATACACACATATGCATACATAATGCATATGCATATGCATACATAATGCATATGCATATGCATACATAATGCATATGCATATGCATACATACATACTTACATGCATACATAATGCACATGCTTACATACACATACATAATGCATACACACACATACACACATATGCATACATACATGCATACACATACACACATAGACACATACACACACATAGACACATACACACACATAAACACATAGACACTCATAGACACATAGCAACACATACACATAGACACATACACATACACACACATATACACACACACACATACACACACACAAACATACACATATAGACACATACACACATAATGATGCATACACACACATACACATGCATACACACACATATGCATACATACATGCATACAGATACACACATAGACACATACACACACATAGATACATACATACACATAAACACATACACACTCATAGACACACACACATACACATAGACACACACACACATATATACACACACACATAGACACATACACACATAATGATGCATACACACATACACATGCATACACACACATATGCATACATACATGCATACACATACACACATAGACACATACACACACATAGATACATACATACACATTAACACATACACACTCATAGACACACACACATACACATAGACACACACACACACATATACACACACACAAACACACATAGACACATACACACATAATGATGCATACACACACATACACATGCATACACACATACACATGCATACACACATACAAACACATATACACACACACATACACACATATATGCATACACACACATATATTGTTGAAGCTCAAAGTCAAGGACAAAGCATGGAAGCACATCAAAAGGTGGACACACAAGGAAAGGGAGCAAGTAGGGAGCTCCAAGAAGTGTATGTCAAATTTTCAGAAGAATCCCCTACAAAAATAGTGATTTCCATCACTAAAACCATTGTAAATAGTGAGACAAGGAAAGGGAGCAAGTAGGGATCTCCAAGAAGTGTATGTCAAATTTTCAGAAGAATCCCCTACAAAAATAGTGATTTCCATCACTAAAACCATTGTAAATACTATTTTCTATTTTTGTAGCTCCATTTTGTTCAAGCCGAGGAGTCCTCGAGCTTGAGGAGTATTAGAAGTACCATCATACCAATTTTCATAATTTTTAGAGTTCATTTGAGCCCTCAAATAAGCCTTGGAACCTAATTTTTAACTAGGCTGGACACTAGGTCTAGACAGGGCCAAAACTAGTCCAAAAACTATAAAAAGAGCTAGAGAGCTTATTTTTGAGGTTAGCTTCTTGTAGATTTCAGTTTTGTAATAGATTTCTTTGTAATCAAAGTCCTTCCATTGTTCCTCTCTTTGATCTTACCTTGTGCACGTGTGTGTGTATGTGTGTGCATGCTTGTGTGCTTTCACTCACGCACTTGTGCCTTCACTTGCTCGTGGTCTTCATACCGGTCCTCACGTCTCCACGGATTGACAAGTAAAGGAGGTGGTGCTTACGCTTGAGCTACATATATGCATACACACACATAGAGACATACTCACACATACACATACATGCATATATATACATACATAATGCATATGCATATGCATACATACATACATACATACATGCATACATACACATACATAGTGCATACACACACATATGCATACATAATGCATACATAATGCATACACACACCTACACACACATATGCATACATACATGCATACACATACACACATAGACACATACACACACATAGACACATACACACACATAAACACATACACACTCATAGATGCACACACACACATAGGCACACACACATATACACACACACATACACATACACGCACATACATACACACACATGCATACATACACATAGTTAATGCATACACACATACATATGTACACGTCTATATATTGATTTCTAACCATTTTGTTTTATATGTTAGGTATTATGGATCCTAGTAGAGAGAGAAAGGTGAAACTCACTCTCATAAAAAGTCTTATGAGAGCAAGAGTTCCGTCTGATACTCTAGTGGTCATCATGCATGATTACTCAGAGATGTGTGATGAGGAGCTAGACTATACGATCCTGATGCTTACCCAGCGATCACACCAGGGCTCTTTTGCGGCTCCACATGCAGGAAGAGAGCTATCTGCTCATAGGTATGTTCTTTTTTCATAAACTTTTTTAATGATATTATAACACATATTTTTATTTATTTTTATCTATCTATTTTCAGGACACCTATACCACCTCCAAATCGTGATAGCAGAGCAAAGTTTCCTATGAGGACATACCTTAGGACTAGAGTGCGATATAGAGCCAGAGGGGAACATTGTGTACATATGGAATGGATTGGAGTTCAAGAGAAGAATGCGGGCACTATGCAGCTCTTACCTACGCTTTGTCCACTTACCATGGAAGTAAGTAAAATTTTACATATAAATTGAAATAAAATATCTTATGTTTTATTTACATTATATTTTTTATTTTTGTAGTGAGCATGATGAGAGGGATAAAAAATACGTACTTAGTTCAATTGAGATAGATTCTGGGATAGGATGGTCGCTTAAGTGGTGTCTAAAAGTTATGCGGACACTTATGGCTCATCGTCGCAATAATGCATGGTATGCACTACTTTTATGTATATATATGTGGATATGAGTATTTGTGTTTATGCATGTATGTATGTATATAAGAGAGAGAGAGAGAGAGAGAGAGAAAAGAGTTAGACTAGAGGTATAAATACACGCATACACACACATATACATCATACATCCACATTTACACACATATACACATACATGCACATTTATACATACACACGCATACATGCACATTTTTACACACACATACACATGCAAGCAGTTACACACATATAATGAATACACATAAACACATACACATACACGTACACATACTCACATACACATACACATGCATAATCATATGTACACACACATAGACTCATATAATCATATTTACATGCATATATACATATACACATGCATATATACATATACACATGCATATATACACACACACACAACACATGCATATGCACATATAGATACACATGCATACACAACACATGCAAAAATCCTAAATTGAAAACACTAATTTCGATATTAGGTTTATAAAACCTCTAATTCAAAAACTCTAATTCAATCTTTTAGCCATATGTTTGAAGTATACACATTGCATCTATTCCTCCGACGTCCTACTAGAGAGATGTCTCTCCTCCCAACCTTATGCCTCTATATATAGCTACTCGAATCAACGAGGATCATAATATATATAAAGATATATACACAGCATGTAGTTAGGATACATAAATATAAAATGGAGTAGATATATTATGCATCACACGTACATGCCTAAATGCAAACACACACACACACACACACACACACACATATATATATATATATATATATATATATATATATATATATATATATATATATATATATATATATATATATATATATATACATATATATATATATATATATATATATACATATGCATACATATTTACATGTACACATTTACACATATACATATATACATATATACATGTACACATCAATATACATGCCTACATGCACACATATTTACACATAGACACATATACATATATACATGTACACAATTATAAACACTTGCATATATTACATGAATACATGAATATTTTACATAAATGCATATGCATATATACACATATGCATATTTAACACATATATCACACACATGCAAACACATACATATACATGAAATACATATATATGCATACTAACATATGTATACATATAATACACATGAATACACACACATATGCATACATACATGATAAAAAATTGTTCCTCGAAGATAAAGCTATACATAAAATAGTTAGGCATACCCCCAAGATTCATGTTCTAACTTAGAAGAACATGATTTCATCTCTCTAGTAGGATTCATTGTTATTCAAGTTAATTAAAAACTATTTTATCTGATATCCATTCAGAAGCTTCAAGTTATTGATCAATAACTAGAGTAGAGTTTACTATCTAATCTGCTCATATGTTTTCATTATTGCCATCATTTTGGTAAGACATCAATATAGTCTCATCTTCATTATCCTTATTGATTTCATTTATTTCTTCTGCTTTTAAGTCTATGTTCTCATGAATCACATCATCTATTGATGGATTAATATCTATTTCTGGTAATTCCTCTTCCTCATCAGTAGAATTAGCATGTAGAGAATTATCCTCTTCATAAAAAAGATTAGTATCATTTTCACGGATAAAGATTCTAATTTCTATTTTAGATGTTGATGTATCAGTATTTGATGCTAAATCATCAAGAGGACTTTCTTCGGTCTCTCTAACAATAAACTGTTCAAAAAATGACCTAGCTCTAGGTTGCACATGAATGACTTGCCACCAAGGATGAGCATCTGGGTTTTTATAAAAAAATTCTTCTTCAATATGCCTAGGAAGAATACATGGTTCTTTAGTAGATTGCATTACCTTGGAAGAATCAATTGCCCAAAACCCAGATAATTCCTTTCTTAATGTGGAATTACTACCTTTATACTCAGCTTGAAACCATTCAACCTTCAAAATGACCTATCAAAATATATAACAACAAAAACCCATTATTAGGTGCTTAAAAACATAACTAACTCTATCAAAAAAAATATAAACTTTTTTCTACCTGTTTGAATGTACGAAATGAAATTTTGTAGATACCAACAATAGTTTCTGTGTAACCAAGTTTGTTATCCAAGTTCTCTATCTATAAGGTTCGTGTCTTTTGAGCTAGCACGTGATAGTTGCTTGAAAGAAGCAACAATACTAGAATCCTTTGTTTTACGTAAAGAATCAATGGCTTTGATTCTAATATGTTGTCCAAAAGCCCACATATTAGTGAACATTCGAGCCTGCAAAATAAATTCAATTACTAAATAGAAACTAACATACATATATGAAAAAATAAAATATTAATTTAATAAAATTACCTTTCGTTCACAACCTATCATTAACTCTCTTTGCTCATCTCAAATTTCTTCATTATTTGCGTCGGCGCGTTGCAAACGACTATATAGCCAATCCATGAAAGAAGATATATCTGTAATCTCATTATTATCGAGATTACGTCTAAATCTTTTGTTTTTTCGCCTTTTACTTCAGAGATTTTGAAGTTTTTCGTACTCGCTAAGGAATCCTTGCATGCATTTGCTATTATATGCTACAAAAGAAGAAACATCATTTTTTTCTTAAAATGTAAATAAGAATGGAACCCCCTTACCTCATAATACCTCATTTGTTATTTTTGAAGAAAACGCGTTGGTCCATGCACATGGAGCTTCTTCATGAACTCTTTCAAGGTACTCACTAACGTAGTACATGCACTCTTTAAGCATCCAACCATTTTCCATGGATCCTTCTGGTTTTGCTCTTTGTCGCACATAACCTTTTAATATTCCCATAAATTGCTCGACCCAAAACATCCATTGAGTGTTGAAAACACCTGCAATCTCTATTTCATCTACAAGATGGACTAATAAATGAACCTGAATATCAAAAAATGAAGTAGGAAGTTCTTTCTCCATCAAACATAGTAGCTCTTTGCATTCACGTTTTTTTCATGGGATTGAGTTTTTTTCAATCTCTTTGGATGTAATCCACCTATACATATCATAAAGATAATTATAAAGAAGTTAACTAAAAAATAAAAGATATACAATATTCATACATATTAAATATAAAAGTATCAAAATTACCTTATAAGTGATCCAAGACGATAGATCACATCTGTTACTCCTTTTGTTGTACATCCATCGATAACCAAAGGTAAAATATGTTTCAAAAAGTTATGCCAATCATGGGTCTTTAACCCAGATAAGCTCTTATCATCCATAGTAAACATGTTTTGAAAACATGCTCCATATCCTGTAGGAGTCTTAATCAATTGAATTCTATTGTTGATAGTCTATATCTCTTTTGTTGTAAGTACCCAAGGAGCAGGTGCATAAGTCATTTCTTGTCGATGTCTATCAAAAGCCATAACTTTGGTTTGGATTTTTGATCTTTCAAATCATTCCTTGATGTTGTGGTATCTTTTAGTCCAAGAAGATGTTGCCATAGTGAATCACCAATATTTTTGAATATATGAATAGGATCAAGAAGATGACATACTTTTGACTCTTTCCAATACTCCAAAGAATACCATATTGATATGTTCTCTACGAGTGCCAATTTTCCTTTACCTGTGTTCACATACTCATTATCTAGATCATCAGTGAAGATAACTGATTCTGGATCTATCAGAGGTCCATATGTCCATTTTTTATACCAATCCATAGGCGTCATAGGTTTTGGACACTGACCTGTTTCAAGCTTTCCATTGAAATTTATTGTTTCTCTTTTAGATCTTAATGGATGATCATCAGGCAAGAATCGTCGATGTCGAGGATAAATACTTTTGTTGAGATTCTTACTATAGATTGATCTCAACCAATCACCACAATATGGACAAGCTTTATAACCCTTAGTAGATATTCTTGCATCATGGAAATTGATAAAAATATAATTAGATTAAATCATATTTATTTACATGCATATTGAATAAAAAAATTACATCAATACCTGAACAAAGACCATCTCCTAGAAAATCATGAATAGACCAAGCCACAATACCACGAACCATAATATGTCTTTCATTGATGCTTTTCGATACATCAATGACATTAATACCTCTCCATAACTCTTGAAGATCGTCAATGAGAGGAGCAAGATATATATTCATATCTTTAACTTGTCTTTTGCCTGGGATTAAAAGTGAAAACATTAAATGTTCCTTTTTAATGCTAAGATATGATGGAAGATTGTAGTTAATGACTACCACTAGCCATGTTGACCATTTACTGGATTTCATGGAGAATGGATTAACCATCTAATGCAACTGCTAACTTTAGATTCTATGGATTTTGTGCAAATTCAGGCCATGTAGAATCAATATGCTGAAAAGCAACACTATCATGAGGAATTCTGATTATTCCATCAGTACTTTCAATATGCTGAAAAGTAACACTATCATGAGGAATTCTGATTATTCCATCAATACTTTTGTGATCATGTCCCCAAGTCAAAAGCTTTGATAATTCGGGGCTTTGAAACATATGTCTAATCTGTGGAGCCAATGGAAAATGTCTCAATAGCTTTTTTGGGATTTTACCTTCTTCGCCCTTATATCAAGGAGATCGACATTTGGGACATGTCAAACCGTCTACATATTCACCTCTATATAAAATAAAATCATTAGGACATGCATGTATACATTGATAATCTATACCAGGATTGTTGATTATCTTCTTCATTTCATCATGTGAGGCAGGAAGAATATTTTGACTTCATAAAAACTTTTCAGATAATAACCTATAAGTTTATCAAAAAAAGATATATTAAAAAAAGTAAATAAATATATATACATATACATATACATATATATATATATATATATATATATATATATATATATATATATATATATATATATATGCATATAATTTTATATATATGTATGCTTATGTGCATTTTTCAAAATATTCACGAAAAATTTGATTGTTTTGGATGGCAGGATATGATTGTTTGTTTTGGAGGATATGAAGTATGTACCTTCATTGAATGATTTGTCGATTCTATCTTATGTTCAGTTTGAAAGTGTGAGAAGCGGGTTTGTAATTGCTATTCAAAGAATTTGGCACTATTTATAGGCCATACGATGGTGACCTGGATGAATCGCATGCACAGAGGTTACTCAAAATAGAGCAACCTGATTATAAGAGACTAGTGCCAGCAGGATTTCTGAGGTATGTAGTAAACCACTTGCATGTCAATGATGAGCATCTAAACTTTAGGATACAAAGAGGAAATCATGGTGGCTTGAGAGGATCACTTTTATACAGCTTGTTCAAAGAACCACAGGTTTATGACACTAAAGTTTTTTGAACAAGCTGCATAAAAGTGATCCTCTCAAGGGACCATGATTTCCTCTTTGAATAGCAATTATAAATCTGCTTCTCACACTTTCAAACTGAACATATGATAGAATCAACAATTCATTCAATGAAGGTACATACTTCATATCCTCCAAAATAAACAATCATATTCTGCCATCCAAACAATCAAATTTTTCACGAATATTTTGAAAGATGCATTAGTAGTTTTAAAAGATGCGCGGACAAAAAGTTTCCATTCAATTCAAGTTCTTGTTCTTACCTTATCTAAAGTTAGAATAAAAATGTATTTATATATATATAGATATATATATTTATGCATATATATATATATATATATATATATATATATATATATATATAGAAAATTGAAAATTATACCTTAATAGTGTTGAAACAGAAACATTACTCCATCCAAAACGATTTTCAAGGTTGAGAATAAGTAAGATCGCACTTAGTCGTGTCAAACGACTTCCTTCATATACATGCTTTAGACATTCCTCTCGAAGATATTTCTCATTTTGTCCAATTAGGCCTTGAACTATTATGTAACCCTCGACTACCATTTATTAAACCTGCTATATTTCCATGTGGGTAAAGTCTTCCATCAATATATTAGCTTTCATTTTCTGCATGTAAAATCCCTCTACTAGTAAGGGATGCTACGTTCAAGCATATTCCATAAGTACTCATGCTTTGAACATAACGTGAAAGTCGATGCCAATCTCCCCATCCATATATAGGACCCCAAAATGACATAAGAGTGACTTCAAGTTCGGAGGCACATACAAATACTCTACAATAAAGAGACCACGACTAGCATTAGTAATAGTGGATGGAGCAATCATATAGTGATTACCCCAAAAGTTGGAAACCTCTCCATCTAAAGGAAGTGGTCCTCTATTCCATCTAAGGGAAGTGGTCCTCCACTTCATTCTCTAAACCAGGAGGTAGAGGATTTCTAGAAACCTATGCTTGTAAATGATGAACAGCAAGTCCATGACATGTACGAGGTATATTAACATTATGAGAAAAATTATCATCATCGTCATCATCAAGCAAGTATTCTTGTATATTAACAGTAATTTGATTTTATATATGGTTTTTAAATAAAATAATGACATTTATATATATAGAAAATACATACCCAAGCATTATCACGTTGACCAGGTGATGGTGCACACTCAAAAGTACCATACTCTGCCTCATGTTCAATACATTCCAATCGTGGTCTTTGATACGTGCCATAACAAGAGTTACACCAACATATAATATGCTCTTGATAGTAAAATTCATCATGATTCCTATCGGAGGACACATGTGAAGTTGTTGCATGGGTAGGAGGTGGTGGAGTACCCTCTGATTGATCAGAATCTGCACATAATAAGAAACAAAAAAAAAGTCATGTATCCACCAAATATATTTAAAATTAAATGTTTGATATACTTACAGTATAAATTCGTTGCAAGATGAGGAGACGGTGGTGGAGTTCCATCTGATTGATCAGAATCTACAAATAATGGTATTTGATATTAATAATCTGATTATCTACATACACAAAAAATTCACATATACATATTTACACATACACACATATTCACATATACACATTTACACATACACACATATTCACATATACACAACTACTCATTATTGTGGGATAAATGCATGTATTTTGTATGAATGAGTGTATATGCATGCATGTGTGTGTACGTATATATGTGGATATGTATATGTGTGTTTATGTTATATGTATGTATATGTGTATATGTATACATATATGTATGCATATATGTTTGCATGTATATGTGTATGTGGGTATGTATGTGTATGTGTGTGTATATATGTGTATGTATTCTGATTTTTTTTCTGTTTGAGATTAAATTAACAGGAGATATTGTATGGTGTAAAAAAATAAGAGGCGAGCTAATATACCACCTGATACGTGGTAGTTTTTTTGTAGACAGCTACGTCTTCAGGAGTCCTTTCCTCAGTAGAAGGTACACAAATTAATTGTTTATATTTATAATTTTAATATATTTTAGTAATTTTTTACATTTAACTTATGTATTTTTTTTCTTAAATAAACAGGCTGCTACAAAGAAGAGAGTGGAGTCGGGCCACACATCGTACCTAGGCCAAATGGGCCATAATGGTTTTGTAGCTACATTTGTAAGTATATGTGTTATTATGAGTATATTTTTTATTTTAGTTAAAATGCAAGCAACTAATCTTTTTTATTTGCTTCAATGTAGCGGAAGGATTATGACCGATATCCTATGAAACATGAGATCGAGTATGCTACACATTTTTGATATCGACGTTTGAGCGAGTATATGCAAGACCATCTTGATGACCTTGTGAGTATTTTTAAATTTTATATAATTATTTTATTTTTATGAATGGTTTAATTGTTTTATTTATTTATGTTTGTTATATGTAATACAAGAGTATTATGGAGAGAAAAATATGGATGAGGTCGAGAGACAGACACAAGAGGGATGATCTTGATTGTCACAGGGTGATCATGACAGTTATGTTTTGAATTGTGTGTATGGTATTAAGTAATGATGAGTTTTGTTCTATTGATTGTTATTATTGTTTATATTAAGCATTTGTTTTAATACTTTAATTATATAATTCATTCATATGTGTGTACCTAAGTGTATGTGTATGTAGTGTATATGTATGTATGTGCATGTGTATGTGTGTGTATATGTATGTATGTGCATGTGCATGTGTAAGTGTATATGTGTGTATGAGTATGTGCATGTGCATGTGTATGTGTGTGTATATTTATGTGCATGTATATGTGTAACTCTATGTGTATATGTGTGTATGTGCATGTATATGTGTATATGTAGGTATGTGCATGAGTGTGTGCATGTGTATGTGTTTTAATACTTTAATTATATAATTCATTCATATGTGTATACCTAAGTGTATATGTATGTGTGTGTATATGTATGTATGTGCATGTGTATGTGCGTCTACATGTATGTATGTGCATGTGCATGTATAAGTGTATATGTGTGTATGAGTATGTGCATGTGCATGTGTATGGGTGTGTATATGTATATGCATATATATGTATAACTCTATGTGTATATGTGTGTATGTGCACGTATATGTGTATATGTAGGTATGTGCATGTGTGTGTGCATGTGTATATGTGTTTTAATACTTTAATTATATAATTCATTCTTATGTGTGTACGTAAGTGTATATGTATGTGTCTGTATATGTATGTATGTGCATGTGTATGTGTGTGTAAATGTATGTATGTGCATGTGCATGTGTAAGTGTATATGTGTGTATGAGTATGTGCATGTGCATGTGTATATGTGTGTATATGTATGTGCATGTATATGTGTAACTCTATGTGTATATGTGTGCATGTGCATGTATATGTGTATATGTTGGTATGTGCATGTGTGTGTGCATGTGTATATGTGTGTGTATGTATGTGCATATATATGTATATATATGTGTATAATGTATGTATATGCATGTGTATGTGGATGCATTTCCATTTGCATCCATGTGCATGCATCTGGATGTGCATATACATGTATTTGCATATATGTTAATGTGTGTATGTGTATGTATATATATATATATATATATATATATATATATATATATATATATATATATATATATATATATATATATATATATATATATATATATATATATATATATATATATATATATATATATATATATATATATATATATATATATATGCAATAATGCATGCATGTAAGTCTTTTTATGTGGTTGTAGAAATGTTTGTGCATATGCATGTGTATATGTGTGTATTTCTAAGTGTGTGTGCACATGTATCTGTGTGTATATATGTGTGTGTATGTGCATGTGTATATGTGTATATGTGTGAAAGTGCATCATCATCATGTATAAGTGTATAAGTGCATATCAATAAGTGTGAGTATGCTATCTAATGAAAATAACACAATTTAAATGATATACAAAGAATAGAAATTGTACTTACAATAGTTAGCCATACTTTTTGCTTGGTTAGCTTCTTGAATAACCTGCAATAAGGAGAGAAAGAAGAGGAAGAGGGAGAGAGAGAGAGAGAGAGAATTCAAAGCGAGAAAGATGTAGAAAGAGAGAAATAGAGACAGAGGGAGATAATAAGAGAGAGCTTAAGCAAAACAACAATTCTGCATATACTTGCTTCAGCTCATAAGCGCAGTGCAATTGCGAACGTTGGAGAGCTCTTCAATCGGATGCGTAAAAATGTCGATCGAAGAGCCTCCAAGCTACCTATTCATGTGGGGATACCGTTAGGGGGAAAAAAAGAACCTTGCATGGGCCTTTTACATTAGTAGTTATTAGTGATCAAACAAATGAGAAAAGGGTGGTGGTCACAGTCTAGTCTATTAATCACATAGGCTAGGAATAGGGTTCCCTTGTGTTTGTGTGTTCAAAGAGGAAAAAACACTTAAAACTCATAGTATCTTCAATTTTAATTGCTTTTGAATGTTTGAAAATTATTTTTAGCCCTTGGATTGACTCAAAATTCCAATGGTAGTGGTTAAAGGGAAGAAAATGACTTGCTTTAGTTTAGAGTGAAAAAGGAAGTAAGCTCAAGGCTTTATGTTATATGATAGTATACCTTAAATGAATTTAGACCTTTCTTTCACTCGAAAGGATTCATAGAGAGTCTAAAACTGGTTATATCCTAGAACATAATGATGTAGCTTAAAAGATGAATAGATCTCTTCAAGAAACAATTTCTATGTTGCATCATGCAAACCTCTTACAACACTTTTGGGAAAAAGCAATATTGACTAGTTCATGTGATTAACCTTTCACATAGTAGTACCAAAGGTCTAAAAGTGGAGCAATGGTTATGGAGAGGGAACGCACCATATTATGATCATCTTCAAGTTTTTGGTTGTAAAGCATATGTTCATATACCCAAGAATCTTAGACAAAAGCTATATTATAAGTCAAAGAAATGCCTTTTTATTTGATATGGTGTAGAAGAAAAAATCTGATATCACTTATGGGATCCATAAAAATGAATAGTGATCGAAAATGCTTCTATAATTTTCAATGAGTCTAACATCCATAAACAACACATTAAGGAGGTTGATATGAGAAGAGTGGCTTTTGATGATACTAGTCCTCCACTTAGCATGCATAAAAATGCTACACATAGGGATGTTACATAGAATTTCCAATCAAATTAAGCTACAAATGTTTGTGTTTAGCTACCATTGAGACATTATGAACATGTCTTGCATCCACCTGAGATATGTTCTTCATTTGAAATAATTTATGCTAGTTGATTCTAGTGAGCATTTTTGCTATGAAAAAGCTATGCAGATAGAGGATCAAGTCAAGTGGCAGTGTGCCATGGAGAGTGAATTGAATTCTATTAACAAGAATGTTACTTCAGATTTAGTATCTTTTCCAAGGGCACAGTATCTTTACCATGTAAATGGGTATATAAGTTAAAACTTACATCATATAGTGCTTCTCTAAAGTGTAAAGCAGGACTTGTTTGCAAATGGTTTTAATCAATAACATGGTGTTGATTTCAAACAAATCTTTTCTCTAGTAGTCAAGATGACTACGCAACCCATGTTGCTTGGATTCATTTCAATGGAGGAGTTAGAACTAGTGAAAATTGATGTGAAAATTGCTCTCTTGCATGAAGATCTTACAGATGAGATCTGTATGGAATATCTAGATGGTTATGAAGCTCTTCGCAAAGAAATTCTAGTTTTTAAGCTAAATGAGAGCTTATATGGACTTAAGTTGTCCCCTCTACAAGGCTACCAAAAGTTCACTACTTTCATGAAATCTCAAGTATATTTTCAATGCAATGAGGATCATTGTCTCTACAAAATGAGATGCGCAAATGGAAGCTTGATATGTTTGATAATTTATGTGGATGGTATGTTGATTGCATGAAAGTTTTCTATCGACTTATTATTGTTGAAAAAGAAGTTGAGTGAGACGTTTGATATGAAGGATTTAGGGGATCTCAAACATATTCTTGGCACTCACATTACTTGTCATAGGAATAAAAGATGCATATAAGCCTCAAAGTAAGTACATATCCAAAGTACTTTGAAAGTTCAATATGCAAGGTGGTAAGGCATTGAGTACACCTTTACCTACATATGTGAAATCAAAAGAGGTTGTTTGCCTTGAGTTAGGTGAGGAAAAAGAATTCATGTCCCCAATTCCTTATCAATCTTCTCTCAGTAGTCTTATGTATGCTATCATAGCTACAAGACTAGACATTGCATTTGCAATGGGCATTGTGAGGAGATATATGTCTAATGCTAGCAAGAAGCATTGGGAAGTGTTCAAGATGATTTTGAGATATTTGAGTGGCACTAATGTCAAGTGTCTATGCAAGGGTATAGGAAAGGCATCTATTATTGGTTACATAAATTCTTATTATTGTGGTTGTGTAGACAATTGAAAGTCTACATAAAGGAAAACTTTTCACATTGCTAGAGTTGCTATCTCTTGGAGAACCCATCTTCAAAAATCTAGAGTTGTTTTTCCACTACAAAGGTAGAGTATGTTGTAGAAACTGAGGCATTTTAGGAAGCATTCTAGCTTTCTCCTGTTGCTTGTGATATGGGTCTACCTCACAATGTATCCTATTTGCTTAGTGATAGTGAAAGAGTCATTCCTTTGGCTAAGGATCTAATCTATCATGCAAAGGCCAAGCACATTAACGTGATGTATCACGTTTTTAGAGACTGCTTAGCCAATGAGCATATTTTTCTTAAGAAGGTTCATACTCAAGATAATGTTCTAGATGCTCTGACTAAAGCACAACCACACGATAGCTTTCGAAACTATTGGCACTTTATGTGGGTTACTTGAATCGTGATGTTGCATAGTTTTGTGTCCACTATGTAACATGCCTATGAGGTGGGAAGTATAGTTTGTATTGTTGCACTCATGCATTCTTTATCATTCTTTGTTTTTTCTCACCTAGTGACTTTTGCCATATTGGCCTTTAGTTGGAGATTGCTATCCTTAGTTTCCATGTGAATGTCTGAATGGACATTCTAGACTTGTATATGTTCCCTAATAAAAAAAGTAACTTTCTCAACCATAGAGTTGAGGTTGAATCCCATTTGTAATACCTAGGAATTTTGTGTTCATGATCTGTGTGTACTATGTTGCTTTTCCATATTCTATAGGTCCCATGTGGAGTACTATTTGTAGCATCAGAAGCCTGGTTTTCTAGTGCGAGGATATCATCCAAATGCTCACATAAAGGGAAATACACTATGGTACACCATGATCCCTCCACTTCACCTTTCATCATTTGGAAGATGGTTAAAAACAATCTACACAACTTAACTAGTTGGCAAGACTTTATTAGTAGATTCTGAAGTCAAATGCTCCTTTGAGTCTTTGATCTTTGCTGAAAAACTGTCCTTAGAATTTCCTTCATTCATGTGTTCACTCTCCAATTGTTTTTGGAGGTAAGCAACATAAACCTCGTTTCTTTCCTGGTATAAATTTGTAAGTGTATCCTAGGCATTCTTTGTTCTCTTGCAAGAGCAAGGGTGAGGCATAATGGCATGTATTACAAAAGAATCTATCAATGCATGTGACTCACCATCTCTTTCATCCCACAAAAGCTGCTCTATAGTAGGTGGAGTAGGAACTGCAACACAAAGATGAATTTAAAGATAGTCATCTTCAATGCAAATTGCATCATCTCAATAACCATATTTGCAAGTGTAGTAGTTCGTGTTTCAGCACCTTACACAGTGTTCTAGAACCCTTTTGCTACCAAGACATGACCCATCATATATGCTCACAATGGGTAAGTAGTACCAACCAACTTATCATCAACCACTAACATACGAAATACATCATTTCTTTCATCCATGGCTAATGACTAAATGCCATGATGCCAAAATTGTATTGTATAACAAAAAATTGAATATAAAGACCGTATCGAGGTGTAATAAACTTCTAGCAGACTTCGAGGAACTTATACTAGTGAACCAAAATATGTTTGACACAAAAACAAAACATTTCTTCCACATTCACTACAATAGTGTTTTGGGAGGCGTAAATGAGTTCAAATTTTCATTTCATCATGAGATACCCTAGATGAGGTGGGAAACCCTCTCTCATAGTAATTGTTGGAGCTTGAGGTCTATGGAAGCACATGAACAACAAAAAAAAAAGGAAGAAGAAGAAGGTTGGAGCACACACTATATAGAATGTATGACCAAGAATGTGCACATAGAAAAGACCTATTAGGGTTATAGCTCTATATACAAGTTGGGAAAAACCCTCCTAAAAAGCGAAAAAAGTGTTTTGGTAGTCCTAAGCATGTTTAGACACATCATTAGGGAAATATAGCAACATATAGCATGTTGGAATGGTGTTTTTGAGAGAAAAAATATTTCTTTCATGGAAAATGAATGATTTATGTTCAAAAGTCAAGTGTTAAGTTATAGTCATTGTTTTAAGGCCATGATGTGTGCATATGTACTTAACAAATGTTACACATTATAATCTTTAATCTTTATGGTTTCTTGCATGAACACAATCCATCCTTTTCTTAGATGTGTATTTTTTATTGTCTTAGTAATGGATTAGTGTTCAAGTAAAAACACAAGAAATTGTATTCAAGGTTGTGATATGTATTTGTATTTGATAAAGAGAGTGAAAAATTTGCAGCAATTACTTCCACTCAAACTTACCTATTGTTTTTGCCACTCTCTTTCTATGGCAACAACACACCTTAGACTAGAGAGGGAAAGCATGATGAAGATGAGCAAACCATTTTCAGAGATGGAAGAGAGCTCTCTCATGTTGAATTTTCCTTTCCATTGAAAATCTCAAATGTTTTTATGTTCTCAATTATTAATGACTTAAGCTTGAAGTAGCAAGGTTCTTAATAATTTCAATCTAGAATGTAGTGTAAAATTGCATTTACCAATGAAGGGTTTGCATGTATATATTATCTTCTTCATAGATTCTTTCTTCTCCATTAACTATTCTTTAACTTACCACAGCTTATCACTCAAAAATCCTTTTTCCTTTCTTCTATTCCAAATGATAAAAATACTAAAGGCTTCAATAACATTTAGGGAGGAAAAAAGTTCCCTTATCCACATGAAGTTTCCTATGACTCTTGCTTGATTCTAGTTAGCATTTGGTGTAGCTCTTGGTGATTACCATGATGTATTTGATCATGTTGGAACATGATCAAATGATTGCCCTTATGTAAACATCTTGTGTAATGCCAATGTTTTGTCCTCCCCTACTCATGTCCATTTAAAATTAGGCACTAGTCCCTAGGGTAATGGATAGGTTCCTTTTTTATATGAGGGAAATTGAGGTTTCCCAAGAATATTTGTAGATCCATTATTTTCTTTGTAGGTTAAACATCATCTAGGTGATTTTAACTCTAGAAAAATGGTTAGACATGCGACCTTAGGTGCAGACGTGGATACTTTTAAAGATATGGAAGAAAGGAAACCTTATGGTGAAAGATGTTGGTACATTTGTCAAGCCTAGATGCTTGAACAAATGATCAAGGCTTCTCACATATACATTTGGATCACAAAATAATTGCATATGAATAACTGTTGTAAAAGGCATGGACTTTACTTCATTGGATAAAAGTAAAAACAAGTGAGTTGAGGAATCTCTTGATGTTAGGAGCAAAGAACCATGACTTATTTGGTGGTTGGAATCAAATCAATCAACACCTAAAATGTAAGAACACTTTTAGGTGAGGGAGATTCAAATTTCAAGTTCTCTTTATGTATATAAATAGAGGTGACTTTTAGTCATGGGATATGATAGAGGAGAGAGAGTCATTGAGCTTCATGGTTGAATATATCGCAAGCTCACATATGTATGAGTAGGTCTAGTACATCTCCTTTGTAACATACATTCATTAGCACATACAATTTGATTCATTAGTTCATGATAATCTCTATCTACTGCTCCATGCTACAACCTCTTCATTTTATTCATATTGCCTGATGGCATTTGCTATGTATTATTGATCATATTACTTACTTTTAATGGTATAATTAGAGTGATCAGTCTAGTTTCTACATGTCAAATTTCATTACATTTGGTTCATTCGAACTTGAGCTATGAATCAATCAAGCTACTTGTCTTTATACACTTTCTTGCTCATGAAAAGTCAAGATCACACCCCTCAGGTCTTAAATTCATTTCTCATTGTACACACACTCTAAATTAGTGAAATGACTTGGAATAGTTAGCTAAGCCCTTGATTTAGATTTTTCTAAAAGGTCTTAGGACAATTTATATCAGAGAGTGAGAATTGAACATTTTTTGAGAGGTTCAAGTCCAATAATAGCTATTTTATTTGAGTGATTCTATGTGCAAGTTATCTCTCTTGGTACAGACATTTGACAATAATGCTCCAAAGTATATAGTGGGTTTAAATGCATTTTTGGGAAGTTGAGGTTGTCCACTATGGTTCCCTAAAGTCACATTGGTAGGACGAGGATTATTCCAACAACAGCTCATCTCTAGACTATATCCATTATCTCTTAGCAATGATATGAGAGCTAGATCAACTCAACATGGGAGATGAATTTTCTTCATCCATAGAAAAATTGGATCGAGGTAATTACTCAGCTCGGTCACTCATAATGGAAGCGTTTCTTTAAGGGAGAAACCTCCATGGTTATATCTCTCAAAATGAGATGATGCCAATCCTTAGAAGCAAAGGACAACCAACACGAAGAACAAGAGAGCTAACCCTTACATTCTCAACTCAATCTCTGATTTTTTATTTCCACACATTAGGAGTTGCAAGGCTTCACAACAAACATGGAATTTTCATGAAGTGCTCTTTTCATCAAGTACTAAAGGTAGGAAGAACCAAATATGGATGGATTTTACCACACTCAAAAGGATGCCCAAGCAAAGTGTGACTGATTTTGTCATGAAGGTGGACTTAGTAGATCAACTTGGAAGCATTGGAGAGGTCGTAGTTGAAGAGCAGATAGAATGGCATGTTAATGGAATCAAAGAAGATGACAAATGGGAAGCTTTCACCACAACAATGGACCTATACATGGGCATGAAGGTTCCTGACTTCAACACCCTCATGGGAAAATTCTTCACACATGAGGCAAAGCTTACGAAGAATGAAACCAACTCAAAAGGTAATCAATCCTCTACCCTATACAAAGATAAGACCAATAGTAAGGAGAACAAAAGCAAAGGTAAAAGATCTGATGATGAGGGAGTAGAAAAGGCAAGGGGAGATTTCAAAGCTCCTCTAGATGTTCCATATGTAGCCTAACTAATCATGCAGCTGAGAATTGTTTCAAGAACCCTAGAAATTAGAGAGGAAGAGGCTTCAATAGAGGAGGCTATGGAAGTGCAATAGGAAGATCAAATAACTTCAATGGCTACAACAACAACAACTTCGAGAATACAAATCATCAAGCACAATATAGAGGAAGAAGAGATTACAACAATTACATTGAAGAGCAAACACAAGAGGTTTCATTTCTTTTGATGAATATCATCATGAAACAAGGTAAAGAAGATGAGCATGTATTTTATAAAGATTTTGGTTGTTCAAATCATGTAGTAGGGATATGGCTCTACTTTGAGACTTAGAATTTCCAAAAAATAGACATGAGGTTCAAATAGGAGATGAGACTCGACACTTAGTGGAAAATATTGGACGTGTGAAGACTCTAGATGGAAACATTAATTCACTCAGCAAGGTATTGTATGTACCTACCATAACAAAAACCCTCATAAGTGTTGGGCAATATTTACAGAAAGGATTGCAGGTAAGGTTCACAAGGAATGGAGCCTTTTTTGAAGATCCAAAAAGGAGAAAAGATAGGAAAACGCTCTACATTTCAGCTTCGAGGCACTAGAAATATAGTTGTGTTCAATTATGGTAGTTGAACCTTATCCAAATTTGAGATGTGGCACAAAATATTGGCCCATATAGGTGAACAGAACTTGAAGAAAATGTGTAGGGATCAAAGTGTACTTGTCCTACTAAATAGTTCCAAGAAACGCATGATATACAAGTATAGTGCTTGTCAACTTGGGAAATAACACATACAACCTTTCATGAAGAAACGATACATGCATGGTGACGTGTTAAAGCTAGCCCACACAAACCTTTGGAGACCTAGCAAGGAGCCATCAATTTCAGGATCGAGGTACTATGTATCTTTTATTGATGATTATTGCAGATGGACCATCCTATACTTTATGAAGCATAAGGATGAAGGCTTCTAATGTTTCAAGAAGTATCTTGCCCTTGTTGAAGATCAAACATGTAAAACACTAAAGAGGGTAAGGTCATAGGGATTTGGAGAATATTTCTCACATGAATTTGCTACCTATCTCCAAGAGAGAGGTATCAAGATATTGATGACAACTAGGTATACTCCAAAGAAAAATGGAGTGGTACAGAGAAGGAATAGGAACATATTTGAAGCTCCAAGGTCTATGCTTAATGAGAAAAAGTTACGAAATTATCTATGGGCAAAGGCTGTATCTAAACCACCTATCTAATAAATAGACTCCCATCAAAGGCATTGGATGGGATCACACCCTATGAAGCATGGAATGGAGGAAGACCTAGCCTTGATCATTGTAGGATATTTGGTTGCAAAGTTGATGCATATATTCCATCTCAAACCAAAGGTAAAATGGATCCTAAAGAAGAGAAATGTGTGTTTATTGGATATGACTTAAATAAAATAGGGTAGAGGTTATAGAATCCAATGAAAAGGGTTTTATTGTTAGTAGACATGTTGTTTTTGATGAGACGAACTCTTGGTTTGAAGATGATTGCAAAACATTCACGCTACCTTATGACCTAGAGGAGGACTTCCCAACATTAAAAAAAGGAAATGAGCACATACATGAAGATTCAAGTGCTTCTAATGATAATCAAAAGAAACCAAGGGGGAGTATCAATTCTTGGAACAACAAAGGTAAAGAAAAGATATAGTAACTGAGAGATGTTGCAGAATCTTCCCAACAAACAATAAGAAGATCAACTAGAGAAAAAGGAGAGGCCAAAAGGTATGGATTAGACACTTCTCTGGTCACTTATGAACTCAAAAGAACCATGAACATTTGACGAAGCTAAGAAGAAATCAAAATGGAGAGAAGAAATGGAAGAAGAGATAGAAGCTCTTCAAGAGAATGAGACTTGGGATTTGGTTCCCAAGAAGTCATCCATGACTATAATTGGATCTAGATGGATCTACAAGGTAAGGAAGAACTCGAAGGGATCAATAAACAAGTATAAAGCAAGGCTTGTGGCTAAAGGGTTTTCTCAAGCCCAAGGTATAGACTATGAAGAAACTTTCTCTCTTGTGGCAAAGATGTCTACAATTAGATTACTCAAGAGTGTAGCTACCTCAAACAATTGGAACATCTACCAGATGGATGAAGAAAATGAATTCCTGAATGGTTGGATTTTAAAGGAAGTGTACATGGCACAAACTCTTGAATACGTAGATGAATCCACGTGTGAGTATGTGTGCAAACTCACGAATACTTGGATTGAAGGAAGATCGTAGAGCTCTGAACCATAGACTAGTTACTTTCTTATAAGACAAAGGATTTCAATTAAGCAAAGCAGACCCTTCACTTTTGATTAAGAAAAAAAATCTAAAATGATATACGTATGTGTGTATGTCCATGATATAATCCTTACAGGTGATGATGTTGTTGGGGTCAGAAAGATCAAAGCACAAATGAAGGAGGAGTTTAAAATAAGTGATCTTGGATTGCTTACTTACTTCCTTGGATTGGAAGTAGGCTACGGAGATCAAGGAAATATATAAAAGATATGCTTGAAAAATTCAAAATGCAAGAAGCTGAAATTGCAGGTAATCGTATGGAGGTCAATCACAAATTATGTGTTCATGAAGGAGAACTTATTAAAGATATCACAAACTATCCAAGCCTGGTTGGGAGTTTAAACTATGCTACTCTACCTTGGGTTGATATTTGCTATGGAGTAACTGTGCTCAGTCAATTCATGCACAACCCAAGGAAACCTCACATGGATGCAACTAAAAGGATATTGAGGTACTAAAAAGGAACAATAAATAAAGGTTTATATTACCGCTACATAGCTGATTTGAATATAAAGCTATTCATTGATGGAGATTGGGCAAGTTCCAAAGATGCCTGAAGAAGCACACTAGGATATCTGTCATTTGTAGGTACAAAGCATATAACTTGATCTTCAAAGAAGCAACCTACGGTTGCCCTTTCCTCAACTGAGGTTATATATAGAGGTTAGAAAATGCAACACAAGAAGCTATGTGGATCAAGACCCTATACACATATTTAGGGTTTGATTTTGACATTCCATACATATTTGGAGATAATATGAGTTCACTTTATCTAGTAGCTAATCCTATCTTTCATGCAATGACCAAGAATATAGAAGTTCATTATCATTTTGTTAGAGAGATGATTGTGAGCAAGGAGATACAACTCTCCCATGTATCTACTCATATGCAATGTGCAGATATGATGACCAAATCATTGGATGGAAGCAAATCAAATAGGTTTAAATCCATGATTGGATTCTAGGAGATACTAAAAGATTGAAACTCAAGCATCTTAGGCTTGAAGGCGGAGCTATTGGTACATTTTTCAAGCCTAGATGCTTGACCAAATAATCAAGACTTTTCACATATACATTTGGCTCACAAAAGAATTGTACATGAATACCTCTTGTAAAAGACGTGGACTTTACTTCATTGGATCAAAGTAAAAAGTAGTGAGATGAGGAATCTCGTGGTTTTAGGAGCCAAGAAAGACAACTTATTTGGTGGTTATAATCAAATCAATCAACACCTAAAGTGTAGGAGTACTTTTACATGAGGGAGATTCAAATGTCAAATTCTTTTTATGTGTATAAATAGAGGTGACTTTTACCCTCGTGAGATATGACACTGAAGAGAGATCCACTAAGGCTCATGGTTGAGGATATCTTGAGCTCACGTACATATGCATAATTCCACTACATCTCCTTTGTATCATACATTCATTAACACGTATAAGTTGTTCATCAGTTCATGATAATCTATTTCTACTGCTCTCTCCTACAACCTCTTCATTTCTTTGATATTGCTTGATCCCATCCTCTGCATACACTTTATCATTTGGTTTACTTTAACTAATATAGTTGGAGTGACTAGTCTAGTTGCCACATAGCAAATTTCATTACATTTGGTTCTGTTGAGCCCATAAAAGTCATAATGATCAGAGTCAACTATAGTCAAAGTCAACCACAATCAAAGTCAAACTCATCAAAGTTAACAAGGTCAAGGTCAAAATCAACAGGTGCAAAGTCAAAGTGCTAAAGTACATGTGTCAAAGTGCATAGGTAGTGCACAATTAATTGTCCACAAAGGGTAAATTGGAGAAAGTGGGTTGTAGGTTGTAGAGGTATTTCTCTAATTTCCCTAAGGTTCAAAGTGTTTTTAAAGTGTTTTGGAAGGTTCAAGTGAACCTTCTCTTATGTGCAAAAGTGAAGACTTAAAAGGAAAATGTGAAGGTATGTGAAGCGGCAGCGTACGCAGAAGTGAAAGTATGGCCCCCCAATTAAAATTTTTGTTTTAGACTAAAGTCACTACAGGACAAAAGAGGGAGTCGTTGGTTGCCACTTGTGAAGACAATCTTGGGACATCAAAGTGAGCAGCAAGATAGTCTTGCAGTTAGGAGCGTACATGAATCAACACACTCAAATCAAGGCAAGAACTATTCTTGGACTATCCTAAGTGTAAGCAAGAGTGAGCATGGTCTAAGTGAAGCAAGAGAGGGAAGTGCAAAGGACACATAGTGTGCAACGCAGAGAAGTGAAGTGCAAGGTGTGCATGAAGAGTGACCAAGGAAGTGTGCAGAGAAGTGCTAAGCTAGTCCCCCAAGGGTCCCAAGGTTTCATTGAAGTGTGCACGTGCCGACATAAGATATCCATCCCTCCCCCTTAGTGGAAGCTTGGTGCAAGGTGTGCACGAGTACAGGCTTGGAGAAGGTGGAGGTTTGGTGCAAGGAGGATGACAGCAACAAGTCTCTTGGGGTATTTGGTATTTTGTAGTTTAGCACTTTGTGGGATTTTGCACAGAAGCATTGGATTGCGTTGTGCTTCACATTGTATTTGTCTTATTATAATCAATTGACAGAGGCTTCGAGTGTGTATCTCTCTGCTCTTCTTTCCCTTTTCTCCTACAAACACTCAAATCCCTTCTTGTCCAAGAATCCCCCAACAAAATTTGGCACACCCAGTGGGACATCCAAGGAGATTTGAGCATAGGAGAAGATATATTGCAATTGGAGAAGCAATATTCAAGTGTCGACAGTACTAATTCAGTGGACTAAGAGGTACATACTCTTATCAATTAACTCATACTAAGAGGACTATGAACAACCCATGACCGCAACCTAGTCCCAAGTATTGAGGGTCACCTGCAAGCAAACAAGAAGGAAGGTTGTTAGAAGATCGTCTAGTCCACTTTCATCAACTTCATCAGTAAGGAGCATGGCTGGTCAGGTAGACTTGGAACCTTACTATCAAGATTAAATATAAAATCTCCTTCTTTCAAAGGCCTAGCTCAGGAAGATCCTGACGAGCATATTAGAAGGTTTTTGGCACTATGCAAAACTAGAGGCTTAATGGGTAGGGAGGATGCCTTTTTGATAATCTTCCCTGCCACATTAGAAGGATTAGCAGATAAATGGTTCAGCCAATTTGTTGAGAACCATTTTACAACTTGGGATCTGATGAAAGATGCATATTTTCCAGCATGGAGATACTGCAGAGATCATCATAGACGAACTAAAAAATTTGAGATTGGGTCTAGGTGAAAAGTTCCTAGAGTTTGTGACTAGGGCCAAGGCACTAATGGCTAAATTACCAGACCCACAACATGATTTTTTTGTTAAGAAATGGTTAGCTAAGCCACTTCCAATGACCACCCAATGCAAGATCAAGGAATTTATGTTGCCTATAGCCTCCATAGAGGAATTCATCAACACAGCTACAAGATTGGAACAGATAAGACAACAGTATGGAGCAACTTCTTCTCAACTACCATATTCTACAGAGATGGAGGATCTAGTAATCCAGCTAAGGAAGGAGCTGGAGGCCTTAAAAAGGAATAAGCCCCACAAAAAGGAGAAGAATGTTGTTACTCAGTTGTGAAGGGAGATTGAAGCATTAAAGCTCCAAAAGGAGGAGAAGGCCAAGGGGAGGAATTGGCCCAACTGCGACAAGAGCTGTAGGAACTCAAAAGGGGTGGCATCAAGAGTGGACTTTGGTATTCCATGCGCAACAAGCAAGGGCATATAGTAAGTGAATGTCCTCTATTAAGTGTGACTTGCCAATTATGCAGGAAAGCTGGTCATGAGGCCCAGGAATGCCAATCAAGGGGAATACATGCAACAACATACTGGACACAAGGAGGACCCCTACCACCAGCAAATGTGATGGCAGCTGCACCCATTGAAGGTAACACTTATAACCCTAGACAGAGGGATAACTTTGTAAATGGGCCAAGGAGGCCAATTATTTGTTTCACATGTGGAGAATGTGGGCACTATCAAAGTAGGTGCACTCTACCAGAAAATGCCCCTCCTTGCAGAAACTCTCGAGAGGCCAAAGATCACTATACAAATTGTTGTCCTAACAATCAAGCCTCTTCATCCGGGCCCCATATTCAAATGAATTCTGTACACAAAGAAGAAATGTTAGATGAGGTCAATGAACCATCACCATCTACCAAGGTGGTGCAGTTAGAAGAAATAGAATCTTTTACAGTGCAGACACGAAATAAAGGAAAGGCTCAAGTAGATATAGCTCAACAACCAAGAATTGATGGATTCAACAAAGACAAAGAGCCTTTTGAAGACAAGGCCACTGCATGCGCAGATACAAGGCAAAAAGAAAATTTCATAGGTACCATTGATGCCATTGGACATGCATTCAACAGGGCTCATGAGGAGTTTGATAAATCAAATGGAGCCCAAGCTCTTAAGGAATCAGAAGCTTCCATACTACTTAAGTCCATGAAAAAGGAGGCTAGTATTTTTTATTTAATAAAGATGGATGGGAAGTTCAGGTCAGAACTCTTGTAGATAATTGATGAAATATCCACAACAAGTTTAGTGGCAAAAGTTGTTGTTATGCCTAAAGATAAAAGTGTAGGGGAAGCACCCCTCACATATTACAAGAGCCCTCGGCTAGCAGTCTCCATTAGAGGTCATGAGTTTCAAGGAGTTATTGTGGATGGTGGTTCTGGCATTATCTTGATGCCTGAATATACCATGAAAAAGATTGGTATATACCCTTCAATTCCTGCCAACTTCACTGTAACAATGGAAGATCAAAGCATAGTAAGGCCTATGGGAGTGGTCCCTGGAGTCCCAGTCAAGATACAAGGTACCATCTTTAACTTGGACTTTGTTGTTTTAAGGCTGCCACAGGTAGAAGGAAGTTTTCCCCTGTTAATTTGCAGACATTGGTTAAGGCATGCCAATGTGTTGCATGACTAGGGCAAGGACACAATGTGGGTAAAGCAAGAGGGAAAAGAGTTGCAACATATAATTTTAGAAGAAGGTCTAGACAATCAAAGACATACAAGCATGATGCAGACAATTGGTATTTGTATGGAAGAAGAATTGGTGGACAACCCAAAAGCAGATCTATTTGAAGGAGCTAATTTATATGAAGATGAAAACATGCTAGCTTGGCTCCATGCAGAAGACCCATCTTCCTGCTATGGAGTTTTTCCAAACTCAAGTAGAGAGGAAGCATTTGAAGAATCAAAGGATATCATTCAGGTTACTGAATTGAGTGAGATAGTCTTAGTTAAAGACCATAGAAGAGAGGAGAAAAGAAGAGCCCTTAAGTGCGATAGTGCTGAAGATACTTCAAACCATATGTCAATGTCCACATTTTTATGGATACTGGTATGGCTATCATCTGTTGTCTCAGTTTTTATGATAGTGAGTGCAAGGCTTTACAAGGATGTGGAAGAAGTACCTGCAAGTCCTTGGAAATAGAGGGTTCGATTGGATGAAGAAGATGGAATAGTGAAAATGAAATTTTGCAGATTAAGTCATAATGTAGCTGAAACAAAGATACAAAAGAGGCAGTATGGAGGAGATAATAATTTTATGAAGGATTCAGGATACCCCTATCAGATCATCAGTGTGCCCAACAAGAAGATAAAACAAATGAAGTGCAAAACAATTGGATATTATGGAGGAGTTACTCAGGATAACATATAAAGATCATGGTTAAAGGCCTATCATCAAGCCAACTGAAGAATTATGGATCACCTAGAACCTGCAAAATTTGTCAAGGTTGTAGATAGCCCTCTCATTTCATTTTTGCTTAAGTTTTAGTAGTTTTCTTTATCCATTTCATGCTTGTTTCTTGCGTTTTTAGCAAATTTAGCAGCCATTTCATAAAATTTGCAAAGTTAAAATTTTTGGAATTTTTTGGAATTTTTCAAGCATTTTTTAAAACTTTTATGGCATTTTTCTCATTTCTCATGTGTCATTTTCTTGCCAAATTTGAGGAATAAAGGAAGCTATCTGTGGGTTTGAGTGCAAAAAACTAGCTTAGGCCTGTAGGAAAAGTTTTGAGAATTTTCTGAAGATTTTTTGGATTTTTCTTGCATTTGTTTTGGATTTTTTAATGTATTTTTCAGTTTTTTTATATTATTTTTCTAAAAATAAAAAAACCCGCCCTAGTAATTTTGTTTTTCCCCCCAGAAAAGAAAAAAAACTCTCCCTCTCCCCCCCCCCACCCCCCCGCCCCCCATCCCCCCCATCCCCCCCCACCCCACCCCTTTCTTCTTAATTTTTATTATTTTATTTATTTTTTCTTCTTTTATAATTTCTTTTTCTATTTTTATTTTTTATTCTGCTTTAATTTTTTGATAGCGTTCACTGTTTTATTATTTAAAAAACAAATTATTAAAAAAAGAAAAAAGAATTTTATTTTATTTTTCTATATATTTATTTATTTTATTATATATATATATATTTATTATTTTTCATGGCTCAAAGCTTTTGGCTCTGGATCGTGCCTCCGATGGCCGTTTTTTTCAAAACTGGAGTCATTTTCATATTTTTTGGCACCTCTGGACTCCGTTTTTGGCTTTAGTTTTCCAATTCCCACATTTTCTCTACATTTTGGTCAAAAACCTCAAGTTTTGAGCACATTTATCACATGTTTTTATTTATACACATGGTCCACATTGTCTATTCTCATCTCATTTCAACATATGTTGCACATTTTCCTATATGCCCCCTCTGTAGCTCTATTGTTTGATCATTTTGGAACCCTCTTGAACCCATAATCCTCCTCCCTCACCCTAGCTTTTCCATTCTGCCTAGCCATATCCTTAACCCTCCCTGCACTATCCCTCTCAACCCCCTCAACCCTCCCCCTCCCTCTCCTTTCTACCCTCCCATATCTTTCCTTTGCTTTTCCATGCAAAAATTCCCCCTTTTGGTTCTTCTCTAGTGCTTGTTCTCTCCTGTTTCTGGTGGCCTTGGTGTCCTCTTGAAAATTTTGCAGCTCCAGATTCATGGTGTCCTCTATGCTCAGATTTTTTGCTGTACCTCTCCGAGACAGAGAGCACATCACTACAACATATCGAGGGTATATCGAGGATGCTACCGAGGCAAATGAACGGGCGTGATTTCTTCGTGACATCGGTGTTACAGTCGGTACGCGTCAGAAAGAAAGTGCCGGTATAAGCGCCGATATGAGCGTCCGTATAAGCGCCAGTATAAGCGTCGGTATGAGCATCGGTATTTTCAGCGCTTATACCGGCGCTCATACCGACGCTCGTGTTGAGCATACCGATGCCTATACCGGCGTCCATACTGGAGCTACCGCCGCATATACCGACAACCTTATCTGCACGAATGTTTTTTGGCAGAATGTGTTGTCTTTTGCTACAGCATGATGTTGTCTAGCAAAAGACAATACACTCTGCCCAACTGAGTACATGTGTTATGTACTCTAATGGCAACCAAAACATAAACATATATGAGCAGAAATGATCAATGAATCATGTACAGAAAGTTGTATATTCCATAAATGAAAAATGTACAAAAGTGTGGCAAACCACTTCTATATATGAATCGAATATAAAATGTGAAAAAGCACTTTCATATAGGAATCGAATAAAAAATTATGGTACATCATTGCCACATAGGAGTGTAATACAAAATTGTGGCAATGTAACAAAATGTAGCAAATTGTGGCAATGTTACATCATTGTCGTATGCGAGTGTGATACAAAATTCTGGCATTGATCAAAATGTTTACACCTACAATCGTGCAACAAAACATATGTATAAAATAAGACCAATTGAACATGACATTTATAAACAACAACTAAAAACATGAAACCAAGATATAACTTTACCTAATCAAGAATATTCTCCCATGAGACGATTGCACCGCGTCCCTCTAAGTCTTGTAACAGTGCAGTCAGTCCATGTCGATATCCATATGATTATTCACTTCGCGCCGGAGGATGACCCATTGCCAAATCCTATAATAAATATGCAAAATGTTAGATGAACATACATAATGTGCTTAACATAAACAACTTCAATAATTAACATGATACTTACAAATTGGTAGCGCATACTGTCGTATCTGCTGCTATTTAAATGCGACGTTCCAACCGTATCTAAACCTGTGGCCGCCGCATCTCTCTGTTGACGATATCGATCAGGAGTATGTTGCTGCTCATCCTGAATCGATTCCCATTCTTCAGCATCTAGCCATACAGGCTTCGGTAAGCGTGCTCTAAAAGCATCGTGAGCTTCCGATCGTCAATAAGACATTACCTCGCGTGCCGTATGTTGAATCCATTCGGAACTTACAATAGGATTCCCAGGTGCTGGCCGCTACTCTTCATATATGCATTCTGTGATATGATTTTTAGAGTCCCTATCTGGTTCGGTCCATTTTAACATTACTTAATGACCGAATTCGATTGAGCAGAGTTGTTGAATGTGCTAAAGCATTGACTTTTCCGCCGCATCCATAAATGGAGCTCCATTACGGATATGATATATCTTTGATTCGTTATGATCATGCGCACCCCAAGGTGTATGTGGAGATCCCATCTGATGCAATGTGAAGATCTCATCTCATCAAGTGTATATATATGCATGCCTGTATACATATACATTCATGTATGCATATGCATGCTTGTATGCATATGCATGCTTGTATGCATATGCATGCTTGTATGCATATGCATTCATGTATGCATATGCATTCAGATATGCATATGCATATGCATTCATGTATGCATTCATGCATGTATGCATATACATGCTTGTATGCATATGCATTCATGTATGCATATGCATTCATGTATGCATATGCATGCATGTATGCATATGCATGCTTGTATGCATATTCATTCATGTATATACATTCATGTATATACATTCATGTATATACATTCATGTATATACATTCATGTATGCATATGAATTCATGTATGCATATGCATTCATGTATGCATATGCATTCATGTATGCATATGCATTCATGCATGCATATGCATTCATGCATGCATATGCATTCATGCATGCATATGCATTCATGCATGCATATGCATTCATGCATGCATATGCATTCATGTATGCATATGCATTCATGTATGCATATGTATACATGAATTCATGTATGCATATGTATACATGAATTCATGTATGCATATGTATTCATGCATTCATGTATGCATATGCTTGTATGCATATGCATGCATGTATGTGTATACATATATATATGCATTCATGTATGCATATGCATTCATGTATGCATATGCATTCATGTATGCATATGCATGCTTGTATGCATATAAATATGCATGTATGCATATGCATTCGTATATGCATATGCATATGAATTCATGTATGCATTCATGCATGTATGCATATACATGCTTGTATGCATATGCATGCTTGTATGCATATGCATGCTTGTATGCATATGCATGCTTGTATGCATATGCATTCATGTATGCATATGCATATGCATATGCATGTATGCATATGCATTCATATATGCATATACATTTGCATTCATGTATGCATTCATGCATGTATGCATATACATCCTTGTATGCATATGCATTCATGTATGCATATGCATGCATCTATGCATATGCATGCTTGTATATGCATTTATGTATATACATTCATGTATGCATATGCATGTATGCATATGCATTCATGTATGCATATGCATGCTTGTATGCATATGCATTCATGTATGCATATGCATGCTTGTATATGCATTCATGTATGCATTCATGTATGCATTCATGTATGCATTCATGCATGTATGCATATGCATGCTTGTATGCATATGCATTTATGTATGCATATGCATGCATGTATGCATATGTATGCTTGTATGCATATGTATGCTTTTATGCATATGTATACATGCATTCATGTATGCATATGCTTGTATGCATATGCATGCATGTATGCATATGTACACATGCATTCATGTATGCATATGCTTGTATGCATATGCATGCATGTATGCATATGTATACATGCATTCGCATGAACACACACACAAAAAACAAAAAATAAATAAATAATAAAAATAAAATAAGAAATAAAAAATAACAAAATAGTTAAATAATAAAAAATAATAAAAAATTAAAAAAGAAACAAATTAATAATAAGAAATATAAATATATAAAAATAGAAATCAAATTAAAAGAAAATAAATAAAAAATAATAAATAATAAATAATAAATAATAAATAATATAATAATAAATTAAAAAAGAAACAAATTAATAATAAAAATATAAATATATAAAAATAGAAATCAAATTAAAAGAAAATAAAAAAAAATAATAAATAATAAATAGTAAATAATAAATAATAAATAATAAATAATAAATAATAAATAATAAATAATAAATAATAAATAATAAGTATACATGCATTCATGTATGCATATGCTTGATGCATATGCATGCTTGTATGCATATGCATGATTGTATGCATTTGCATGCATGTATGCATATGTATACATGCATTCATGTATGCATATATATGCATTCATGTATGCATATGCAGGCATGTATGCATATGCATGCATTCATGTGTATACATGCATTCATGTATACATATATATGCATTCATGTATGCATATGCAATCATGTATGCATATGCATGCAAGTATGCATATGCATGCTTGTATATATGCATATGCAATAATGTGTATACATATATATGCATGCATGTAAGCATATGCATGTATGTGTATACATATATATGCATTCATGTATGCATATGCATGCATGTATGCATATGCATGCATGTATGCATATGCATGCATGTATGCATATGCATGCTTGTATATATGCATATGCATGTATGTGTATACATATATATGCATGCATGTATGCATATGCATTCATGTATGCATATGCATGCATGTGTATGTGTATGCATATTCATGTATGTGTATGTGTATGTGTATGCATATTCATGTATGTGTATGTGTATGTGTATGCATATTCATGTATGCATATGCATGCATGTATGCATATGCATGCATATGCATATGCATGATTGTATGCATATGCATTCATGTATGCATATGCATGTATGTGTATACATATATATGCATGCATGTATGTGTATGCATATGCATTGTGTATGTGTGTATGCATATGCATTGTGTATGTGTGTATGCATATGCATGTGTGTATGCATATGCATTGTGTATGTGTACGTGTATGTATATGTATATATTTCTCCCTCTCTCTCTCTCTCTTAGTCGAAAACAAAACTACAGAGAGAAGACATTAGAAAAGCAAAAACATAAAGAAAGAAAAAAGAGTGATATATGTCTCACTTACATTGATGTAATTTTTGAATCAAGTTTTTCAAAATCCACTTGAAGTTCTCCTTCGTCGAATTTCCAAAGATTTGATCCCAAAAATCTCTTGCAAAACTAAAGAGAAGATATTAGAAAAGCAAAACCTAAATAAATAAAAAAGTGTTACAATATGTGTGATCTACTTACCAAAGCTTCATATCTATAAAAATAGAGGTGTGCTTAGAGAGAGAGAGAGAATTGTTTGAATCAAGGTCATCAAAACCCACTTGAGGTTCTTCTTCATCAAATTTCCAAAGATTTGATCCCAAAATCTATTGCAAAACCAAACAGAGAACATATTAGTAAAGCAAAAACATAGAGAAACAAAAACGAGTGCTACAATATGTGCGATCTACTTACCAAAACTTCAGATCTACAAAGATAGAGGTCTGTTTAGAGAGAGAGAGAGGGAGGGAGAGAGAAGGAGGAAGAGAGAGGCAGAGAGAGTGAGAGAGAGGGAGGGAGAGAGAGAGAGTGAGAGAGAGGTGTTAAAAAATCAAGCTTCAAAGTACAAATTCGTGGGCAAACTAATTTGTACAAGTGGACCAATGTATGAAGGCCTCAAGTCACGAGATTTCCCCAAAAGGAATCACTCAACCACTCCCCAAATCATTGCAATCAATTCCTCTAACTTAGAGAGGAGCAATTTTAGGAAAAGAGGTTCCTAGATTGTAGGAGTCTACTTGCTCTATTTAAAATAGGCTTGGATCACGACTTTTTGTGTGATCCCGTGTGTTTCTTTGGTGTATTGGAGTGTTCTTAGAGTGCTGGAACTCCAGCAAGCAACCCCCTAGCTTAAGCAAGCCCCCTTCTTGCTTCCATCCCAAGTTTGGGTTAGGATATCTCGCTATCTATGCTAGCAGTGACTAGTCTCTATTTCTCTGAGTTGTATCCATTGGTTCTCCATTGTAGAAATGCATTTTCTGTGATTTTACTCTTGTTGGATATCAAATATAGTCTTCTAATTGTGGTTCAAATCTCGCGATCTTTCTCTGCATATTCTTTGAGTTATTGTATCTGGAGTGAAGGTATGTCTCTGCACATGTCTGTGAGAGTGTTGACAAAGTAGCCTGACTTGCAGACATTGCCATTTCATGTGTGAGCATCCATTTTAGATGAAATTTGTCTTGTTAGAAAGCTCTCTAAGTCTTCTTTGAGTGGTTAAAATAGCTTTGGAAATCTCTGTACCAGCTCTGAGAAATAACCAGAACACTAGAACAGTGTCCAGTTGAGTGTACCTTGGGAGGTCACATTTCGCTTCTAGTTGCATAGGGAGTTGTCAAATCTCCCAACAGTGGTATCAGAGCATTTTGAAGTTCTTGGAGGGCATCCATTACAAAGCAAAAGAGCTATTTGAGTTGGAGTTTAAAAGGTTTCTTCACCAAAGGAAGCTGGACAAAGATTTTCATCAAGGGAGAGCACTCGATCCTCGTCAAGTGAAGCATACTTGGAGTTTATCAAAGGAGATCTAATCTTGGAGGTAACATCAGTTTACTTTTGCATCACTAGCACTTCAAGGAGGTATTGGAAGAGTTCCAAATCTTAGGGAAAGCAAGATATGGCTGAGTTCAACACTCAAATAGAGAAACTTGACAAAGGCAACTATCAGCCTTGGAAGTTTCGGATGTCAAACTATCTCATGGGCAAGGGTCTTTGGGGTTTGATCAGTGGGACTGATCCAAGACCTAGGTTGGGGGATAATCCAACCAATGACCAGCTGAGAGCATTTAGGGAATGGAATGAGCGTGACAAAAGAGTTATTTTCATTCTTTCACAACACATTAGCAACAGTATGATAGGACACATTCAAGACCTAGACTCAAGCATGAGAGTTTGGGAAACTTTGGAGAGGCTCTACTCTACGAGTACTAAAGCAAGGAAGATTCAACTTAAAAATGAGTTAAACAATCTAAAGAAGACCTCAGGGAGTAGCATCAACGACTTCATTCTCAAAGTCAAGGAACTTTCAGATGCATTGGGATCTATTGGCAACCACATAGATGATGATGATCTAGTGGCGTATACCCTCAATGGTTTGAGGGATGATGAAAAGTGGAAACCATTCACCACTTCAGTTTATGTAAGGGACACACTTCCAGATTTTGAGCAACTAGTTTCTCTTATGGTAACCGAAGAAATGAATATAAATGGAGGTTCATCAAAGGGCAAGGATGCCCAAGTGTTTTATGCAGGAAACTCAAGGGGCAAAGCACAACGAGGCAACCAAAGTAGGGGAAGAGGAAGATTTGGAGGAAGACAAAGCAATCAAGGACATGACCAAGAAGGCTCTTCATATAAAGGAAGAGGAAGGACAAGAGGAAGAGGAGGAAGACATCAACAATCAAGAAGCCAAGATGGTCAAGGATGCTACATATGTGGACGACATGGACATTATGCAAGGGATTGCTATCAAGGAAGCAACCAAAGGAGTTACAACAAAGCCTCAACATAAAAAGGGCAAGGTAATTATGCATCCACTAGCTCTGAGAATGACAATCTCCTTATGATGCATATGTATGGAAGCTCAAACAATGTAGATACTACATGGTATATCGATAGCGGTTACAGCAACCATATGAGTTGCGACCAAACTTTGTTCACTAATCTACATGATCCAAGTGGTAAAGGGCATGTGGAAAGAGGGGATGATACAGCCCATAAGATCACACACATAGGTGATGTGGTTTTGGATGACAAAGAGCAAGGAAGGTGTCTCAAAGATGTGCTTCATGTACCTACAATCACCAAGAACTTGGTATCTGTGGGACAAATGGTGGACAGAGGCTACCAAGTGAGATTCAACAAAGGAGGATGCTTTGTAGAGAACCCAAAACAAGGTTACAAGCTGGTTGCAAGAGGAAAGAAGCAAGGAATATTGTTTACATTAGAGGTAAAACCAAATCCTTCACATCATGTATACTTTACTTTTGGTAATAAGCAGATTGCGGAGTTGGACTTGTGGCACAAAAGAATTGGCCACATCAACATTCAAAGGATGAAGGAGATGCAGCAAAAGAGGCTAGTAGAAGGTCTACCAAGTTTTCAAGGTCAAGGAATGAAGAACTTATGTGAAGCTTGTTAGATGGGTAAGCAATCAAGACTTCCCTTCAAGAAGAGTGGATACATCAGTCAACATCCACTTGAATTGGTTCACACAGATGTATGGGGACCAGCCAAGGAGCCATCTCTAGGAGGGAATAGGTATTTTGTGACTTTTATAGATGATTGTACTCGCATGGTTTGGATCTATTTCATAAAGCAAAAATCAGATGTGTTTCAATGCTTTAAAATGTTCAAAGCTATGGTTGAGAAGGAGACAGGTAACGACATAAAGAAGCTAAGGTCCGATGGAGGGGGAGAGTACTTCTCAAATGAATTTTCAGATTTTCTTTGGGAGCAAGGCATCAAAAGGCAAGTAACATGCAGGTATACACCTCAACAAAATGGGGTTGCAGAAAGGAAGAACAGGTACATTGCAGAGATAGCTAGGACAATGTTGAATGAAATGAATATGCCCAACCATTTTTGGAGTGATGCAGCCAATACAGCCATATACCTCATGAATAGGGCTCCAACATCAGGAATACACACCTCAACACCTTATCAAGCTTGGTATGGTAAGAAGCCAAACCTCTCCCACCTCAAAATATTTGGTTGTACATGCTATGTTCATGTTCCTAGTGAGCTAAGGCATAAGTTGCAAGCAAAGTCAGAAAAGTGTGTCTTCATTGGCTATGCAAATGATCAAAAGGGTTTTAGGTGCTTCAATCCAAATACAAAGGAGCTCAAAGTATCAAGAGCTGTAGCTTTTGATGAGCTACTTCCATGGTACAAGAAGGTAGAGTATTTGCAGGAACATGAAGATGATGGATCTAGGCATGAAGAAGCTCAAAGACAAACAAGTATTGAACTAAGTGGTCATCAAAGCTCAAGTTCAGAGGATGAAGATCAGATTTCATCACCTTGGAAAGGGGGAACAAGAGGAAATTCAGCATCAAGTCATTCAACAAAAGGGAGAGCAAAGCTTGTGGAGCTAGACGATGATGGAGTTGAAGTGAGCGGTGAAGACCATGGAGAATCTTCACATGTACCAAAGCATAAACCAAGAAATAGAAGGCTCATACCTCCAAAAGGTGAAGAGAGGAAGTCCTTAAGGCCAAGGTATCAAGTAGATAGGCTCACATATGATTCATTTATGGCAACTCATTATGCTTATATGAATAAAGTTGTAGAAGATCGTGAACCTACATGTTTTAAAGAAGCAAATAGGTATAAAGAATGGAAGGAAGCTATGAACGAAGAGATTAAAGCTCTTGAAGAAAACAAGACTTGGAGTCTTGTGCCCAAGAAGGATGGCTTGAAAGTGATAGGAAGCAAGTGGGTCTACAAGGTAAAGAGGAAAGAAGATGGGACTATCTCTAGGTACAAAGCAAGGCTTGTTGCAAAAGGCTTTGCACAAACATATGGAGTGGATTTTGAAGAAACTTTCAGCCCTGTGGCTAAAATGAGCACCATCAGAACCTTAATAGCTATGGCAGCCACCAAAGGATGGAAATTATACCAATTGGACATCAAGAATGCATTCCTCAATGGAGACTTGGAAGAAGAAGTGTATATGGAGCAACCACAAGGTTTTGTAAGTAGTAAATTTCCTACACATGTTTGCAGGTTGAAAAAGGCTCTTTATGGCCTAAAACAAGCATCAAGGGCCTGGAATCATAGATTGGTGGAATATCTTATCAAGTGTGGATACAAACAAAGTGATGCAGATCACTCTCTCTTCATGAAGCAAAGAGGTGAACTAGCTGCCTACATTTGTGTTTATGTCGATGATCTTATTATCACAGGTAATGACATAAAGGGAATTGAAGACATCAAATCCAAGCTAGGTAAAGAATTTAAGATCTCAGATCTTGGGGAATTGAGGTACTTTCTTGGCATTGAAGTTGTTTACAAACAAGATGAAATCATGTTGATGCAAAGGAAGTACATTGTAGATGTACTTGAAAAGTTTGGAATGATAAATTGCAAGACAATCTCCAATCCAATGGAGGTTAATTTGAAGCTGAGCTCTAGTGATGGTAATCCTCTTGAAGATGACACTTTGTATAGGTCTATTGTTGGATCACTTAATTATGCAACCATCACAAGACCCGATATAGCTTATGGAGTAGGCATCTTGTCACAATTTATGCATAGTCCAAGGACTACTCACTTGTTCGCAGCAAGAAGAATGCTTAGGTACTTAAAGGGTACTATAAATGAAGGATTATGCTATGCATATGATGATGATTTGTAGGTCAAGGCATACTCTGATGCAGATTGGGCCGGATCCAAAGAAGATAGAAGAAGCACTAGTGGTTATCTAGTGATGCTTGGAAGCAAAGTTATATCTTGGATGTCAAAGAAGCAACCGACAGTTGCTTTATCATCTACAGAGGCTGAGTATAGAGCACTTGCACAAGTCACATGTGAACTTATGTGGCTTAAGAAGTTGTTTATGGACTTGAATTTGCAGGTCGATACATATCCTATCTATTGTGATAACTTGAGTAGCATACACCTCGCTTCAAACCCTGTTTTCCATGCAAGAACCAAGCACATTGAAGTGCATTACCACTTCATATAGGTACAAAAGACCAAGTTGCTGATATGTTTACAAAGGCATTGGATGGCACAAAGCTCATGAAGTTCAAGCAAGGCATTAGCATGAAGGACCTTGGATGAAGATGAAGATTGAAGCTTGAGGGGGAGTGTTAAAAAATCAAGCTTCAAAGTACAAATTCGTGGGCAAACTAATTTGTACAAGTGGACCAATGTATGAAGGCCTCAAGTCACGAGATTTCCCCAAAAGGAATCACTCAACCACTCCCCAAATCATTGCAATCAATTCCTCTAACTTAGAGAGGAGCAATTTTAGGAAAAGAGGTTCCTAGATTGTAGGAGTCTACTTGCTCTATTTAAAATAAGCTTGGATCACGACTTTTTGTGTGATCCCGTGTGTTTCTTTGGTGTATTGGAGTGTTCTTAGAGTGCTGGAACTCCAGCAAGCAACCCCCTAGCTTAAGCAAGCCCCCTTCTTGCTTCCATCCCAAGTTTGGGTTAGGATATCTCGCTATCTATGCTAGCAGTGACTAGTCTCTATTTCTCTGAGTTGTATCCATTGGTTCTCCTATTGTAGAAATGCATTTGCTGTGATTTTACTCTTGTTGGATAGCTAATATAGTCTTCTAATTGTGTTTCAAATCTCGGGATCTTTCTCTGCATATTCTTTGAGTTATTGTATCTGGAGTGAAGGTATGTCTCTGCACAGGTCTCTGAGAGTGTTGACAAAGTAGCCTGACTTGCAGACATTACCATTTCATGTGTGAGCATCCATTTTAGATGAAATTTGTCTTGTTAGAAAGCTCTCTAAGTCTTCTTTGAGTGGTTAAAATATCTCTGGAAATCTCTGTACCAGCTCTGAGAAATAACCAGAACACTAGAACAATGTCTAGTTGAGTGTACCTTGGGAGGTCACATTTCGCTTCTAGTTGCATAGGGAGTTGTCAAATCTCCCAACAAGAGGGAGGGAGAGAGAGAGAGAAAGGGTGACAAACAAAGATCTGCTATTGGCACGCGCAAACCCGACAGGAGAAGAGTTGGATTCAAAACGCTCAGAATGATAAATTTTGGTTTCCGGCCCGATTAAAAATAGAGCGTCGGTATAAGCATCGGTATAATCATCGGTAATTTGCTGGAATTACCAACGATCATACCAACGTGTATACCGACGCATATACCGACGCTGCCTTTCCGAGGCAAAGCGGCTTTCCCAAATCAACCGAGGGTCATACAGACGCCGACAGCTGACCGTCAGTATACTGACCGTGGGTATTCCCTCGATCTATTGTAGTGCATTAGGTGGTGGGCAATTATTGAGCCCATAAAAGTCATAATGGTCAAAGTCAACTGTAGTCAAAGTCAATGACAATCAAAGTCAAATTGGTCAAAGTCAACAAAGTCAAGGTCAAAATCAACATGTGAAAGTCAAAGTGCTAAAGTGCAGGTGTCAAAGTGCACAGGTAGTGCACAATTAATTGTCCACAAAGGGTAAATTAGAGAAAGTGGGTTGCAGGTTGCAGAGGTATTTCTCTAATTTCCCTAAGGTTCAAAGTGTTTTTAAAGTGTTTTGGAAGGTTCAAGTGAACCCTCTCTTATGTTCAAAAGTTAAGACTTAAAAGGAAAATGTGAAGGTATGTGAAGCAGCAACGTATGGAGAAGTGAAAGTATGGCCCCCTAATTAGAATTCTTGTTTCAGACTAAAGTCACTACAGGACAAAACAGGGAGTTGTTGGCTGCCACTTGTGAGGACAATCTTGGGACATCAAAGTGAGCACCAAGATACTCTTGCAGTTAGGAGCGTACGTGAATCGACACACTCAAATCAAGGCAAGGACTATTCTTGGACTATCCTAAGTGTAAGCAAGAGTGAGCATATTCTAAGTGAAGCAAGAGAGGGAAGTGCAAAGGACACACAGTGCGCGTTGTAGAGAAGTGAAGTGCAAGGTATGCATGAAGAGTGACCAAGGAAGTGTGCAGAGAAGTGCTAAGATAGTCCCCCAAGGATCCCAAGGTCTCATTGAAGTGTGTGCGTGCCAACAGAAGATATCCATCTCTCCCCCTTAATGGAAGCTTGGTGCAAGGTGTGCAGGAGTGCATGCTTGGAGAAGGTGGAGGTTTGGTGCAAGGAGGCGGGCAGCAACAAGTCTCTTGTGGTATTTGGTATTTTGTAATTGAGCACTCTGTGGGATTTTGCATAGAAGCATTGGATTGCATTGTGCTTCACATTGTATTTGTCTTATTATAATCAATCGACAGAGGCTTCCAGTGTGTATCTCTCTTCTCTTCTTTCCCTTTTCTCCTACAAACACTCAAATCCCTTCTTGTCCAAGAATCCCCCAACAGGTTCATTAGAACTTGAGTTATGAATCAAATAAGCTACCTATGTCTCCACACATTGTTTCTCCTGAAAAGTCAAGATGACACCCGTGAGGTCTTAAATTCATTTCTCAGTGTACACTCACCCTAAATTAGTGAAATAACTTGGACTAGCTAGGTAAGCCCATAATCTTTCTAAAAGGTATTGGGTCGATTGTTATAAATGAGTGAGAACTACACATTTTTCTAAGAGGTTCAAGTCCAAAGTTAGCAAGTTGCTCATAGTGTTTCTATGTGCAAGTTATTTGTCTTGGTACAAACATTTGACAATGATGCTCCAAAGTACATGGTGGGTTTAAATGCATATTTGTGAAGCTCAAGATGTCTATGAAGGTTCCGTGAAGTCACATTGGCAAGTGGAGAGCAAGATTATTGCAAAACTAGCTCATCTTTGGACTATATCCAACCATTTGCTGACAGAAGAAATATCAATATCCACAAATAGATTCATTGCAGCTTCAAGACATTATCTAAACAAGCACCAATTAGTTTCCTCTAGTTAGAAATAGTCGCCTTACGTTTTCAATCATAGTGAATTTTATGAAGGGGTAACCTCTTATATCCATCCTTTCTCAAATAGCATACCTAATCAATAACTTTATCTAGTCAAGGAAATCAAGAAGGACCTTGAAGCTTCCTAGTCTTTTTTTCTGAGAACGTTTTGTGGAACTATTTTTAACTACTCAAACTTCCCTTATATTTCCCAAGAGGGGTCGTATCCAAATCCTTCTAAAACAAAGGCAAAAAACTATCTATGTTACAGTCATATGAGTCTTTGCATTGTATGTGACTATGCCTTTGGCCCAAAGGAAAGCTAAGAAGTTTGGATGGAAAAAATCTTCTAGCTTGAGTGGAATGCTACAGATTCCTTAAGATTAAACTCCTTGATGGTAGTGATCTTAGAATTTTCAACAAGATAATGCTAAAGAGTTGGAAAAACTCCTTTTTAACTTCGAGCTTAGAGATAACTTTTCTACTATTACAAAGTTACTACACAAGTGTTTTTAAAAACAAAAAATTTTTATGCATTACTATGCATGCAAATGTGAAGGATTGAATAACCACATGCAAATATGCTCTAGACACATAAAAGGAATTTGAGTTTCTAATACATGCATAGACACTAATATTCATTCTATTTGAATCTTATAGCTTCCCTTGCTTGATTGAATCGAAGGTTGAAAACCATTAGAAGTACAAGTAGATCTAGTTGAGCACGTTTGAGGATGGAGGCTTTATCCAACTCTCCATATGATACTGATTGGTAGAAGCTTACATCATATGATCAAGTTTTTTATACTTCGATGCAATAATGATATAATAAAGGCTTTCTTAGAAAACAGCTAGTGAGATGGGGTCCTAATCAAGGCCAATATCCATCCATATGATCAAAATGTTGTTTCAACAGAAAGTTGAACATTGAGCAAATTGTGTCTGCAATATAATGAGCACTTAAATCTCCTTAAAGTTGAGAAGAACAAATGGTAAAGATTTAAGATATCTTTCAAGTGAATTTAGAGGTTATAACCACGAAAATAAATTTTTATCTTCTAATAGAAGACATTTCTGTTGATATATTTTGGTAGTGATGTGCGTGAACACACTAACACTACTAGGGCACTTTTTTCCCTCTTTCTGAGGTTTTTTCCCCCAACTTGTATATTCGCCTATAGTGCTAATAGGTTACTTATCATTTCTAAATTCTAGCGCTAATGCATTCCATATTGTGTGTTTTGCTCCAAGTTTCTTCTTCTTCCTTGTGTTGTTCATGTGCTTTTGTAGACGTCTAGCTCCAACAATCGGTATCAAAGTAGGCTTCATTTAGGGTATCGTCGACACCCCTCCAGTCACAATCTCAGAATCGCATGAAATTCGGTGATCATACTCATAGTGATTAGGAGATCAAAACATCTTCAGTCTATGGTGCCTAAATTGCGATCGGAGCTTGTTTGGGCCTCCAGACGCACTATCACAACACTTGTGCGGGCTATTTCATCTTTTGTGTGAAAGATATATACAGGTTTCGGTTCCTCAATATAAGTGTCTCAAATTTTGCTACAAGTTTAAGAGAACTCTTTAGGGTAGTTCTCTTCTTTTTTAGATACAATCATTTTTTTGCCTCAAGGTATTTTAATTTCTGGCCATGGCTAAAAGTAGTGATGTATTTTGTATATTGGCTGTTGAGGATAAGTTGGATGGTATGAATTACCCATTGTGGGTTTATATGATGCTTCATGTATTGGTCACAAAAGGACTACAGAATATTGTGTAGATTGTTGAAAAACTTCCTATTACACTTCCAAATACGAGTATTGAAGCTGATGTAGATGGTGTTGAAGATGGTGAGATTTTGTAGATTCTTGTTCATGTTGTAGTTCTTGTTGCACCTACTATAGAGCAAATTCATTGGGATGACAGAGATGTTCAGGCACATGCATTGATAGTCTTATCTATCAAACGTGCCATTATTCTTCACAATTCACTCTTGTAGAACAGCTAAGGATGCTTGCGATCCACTTACCACATTGTAGTAGGCTAGGAATGAGGCTTGTGTTGCTTACCTCTGAAAACAATTAGAGATTGAGCACATGAATGAAGGTGTTTTTATGGATATCTTTCTCACAAAGATCAAGGATTTGAAGGAGCAGTTGATTTCTATTGATGAAGTCCTTCCTCATAGTTCACTTGTGCAAATTATTATGAATGGTCTTCCCAACTCATATCATAGTTTTGTTGCCGCTCTTTGTTTGATGATGAAAGGCAATCCAAACACCCTAACATTTGAAGAGTTCGTTTTTGTGCAATTGTAGGAAGATCAATCTAGGCAAAACAGGTCTATTATGCATCTTGTAGATGAAGCTTTCCTGGCTAGTTTGAAGGGCGATAGTAAATGGAGCTTAGCTACTAGTAAGTAGAAATCTACAAATGCTGCACATTCAAAGAAGGAAGACAAAGATGAGAAGAAATAAGAAAATGAGAAATTTTTTTGCAAATACTGTAATGCAAATGATCATTTCATCAAGAGCTATCCAAACTTGGTTGTTAAATAGGCAAAGAAATAAGAAGCCTGAATGGTTGTTGCAAAGGCCTTTGTTGGTGCATGAAACTCCAAGCCCACATACTTGGATGATTAGCATATATCTCATGGAGTCATATATGATCAATCCCTTGTAAAATCAATTACATTTACCTCTGTAAAAGTACCTTACTTCCACATGGAGTTAGAGAGCATCAAATCTCAATCAGTTTTGGTAGATGATTGATGAGAGAATATATCCTATTAGTTTAGGATCTAATTTTAGGTGAATATTTGACTCCAAACTCAACTATAAAATAGGATCAAAAGACTCGCATGAAAAGCCATGAGTTTGGAGGGAAATAGAAAGGGATCCTATGTGATTTGAGAGCTCATGTCATAGCTCAATCACTACCCTCACATTCTGCAATAGAATATTGTCAATGATGTTGATATATTTAGGTAGTGATGTGTGTGAACACTCTAGGACTGCCGGGGCACTTTTTTCCCTCTTTAGGAGGTTTTTTTCCCCCGGCTTGTATATACGCCTATTGCCCTAATGGGCTACTTATCTTTGTACATTCTCTAGTAATACATTCAGTCTTGTGTGTTGTGCTCCAAGCTTCTTCTTCTTCCTTGTGTTGTTCGCGTGCTTCCGCAGACGTCTAACTCCAACAATTGGTATCAGAGCAGGTCGTCGCTTCTTCTAGGGCGCCGTCGACACTCCTCGGTTTGTAGTCTCAGATTCGCACGAAATTTGGTGAGCATACTCAGGGTGTTTCCGAGATGAAAACATCTTTGCTCTGTGGTGCCAAAATCGCGATCTGAGCTCGTTTCAGCCTCCGAACGCACTATCGTAGCGCTTGTGCAGGCTATTTCGTCCTTTTGTGCCAAAGGTATATACCAGTTTTTGTTCGCCAGTTTAAGCGTCTCGAAGTCTGCTACAGGTCTAGCAGAACTCGTTTGGGCAGTTCCGTTCAACTTTTTTAGATACAGTCAATTTTCTGCATCAAGGTATTTTAGTCACCGGCCATGGCTGAAAGCAGTGATGTATTCCGTATGTTGGCTGTTGAGGATAAGTTGGATGGTACCAACTACCCATTATGGGCTTATATGATGCGACATGTACTGGTTGCAAAAGGATTGTGGAACATTGTGCAGGGTGTTGAGAGACGTCCTGTTACACCTGTAACGACAGGTACTGCAAATACAGGTGTTGGAGCTGATGAAGATGGTGTCGAAGATGATATTCCGCAGATTCCTGTTCGTGCTGCTGTTTCTGTTGCACCTACTGCAGAGCAGATTCGTTGGGATGGCAGAGATGCCCAGGCACATGCATTGATAGCTTTGTCTGTCAAACGTGCCATTATTCCTCACATTCGCTCTTGCAGAACAGCAAAGGATGCTTGGGATACACTTACCACTTTGTACCAGGCTAGGAATGAGGCTCGTGTTGCTTACCTCCGAAAACAATTGGAGAGTGAGCACATGAATGAAGGTGATTCTATGGACAGTTTTCTTACAAAGATCAAAGACCTGAAGGAACAATTGATTTCTGCTGATGAGGTTATACCAGATAGCTAACTTGTGCAGACCGTTCTGAATGGTCTTCCTGATTCATATCAGAGTTTTGCCTCTACTCTTCGGTTGATGATGAAAGGCAATCCGAATGCCTTGTCATTTGAGGAATTAGTCTCTGTTCTGTTGCAGGAAGATCAGTCCAGGCAGAACAGGTCCATTATGCGTGTTGCAGATCAAGCTTTCCTGGCTAGTCAGAAGGGCAAAGGAAAATGGAGCTCTTCTACTAGTAAGCAGAAATGTGCAAATGCTGCACAATCGAAGAACCAGGATAAAGATGAAAAGAAATCAGAAAAGCAGAAATTATTCTGCAAGTACTGTAAAGGAAATGATCATATTATAAAGAACTGTCCAAAACTGGCTACTAAAGAGGCAAAGAAGAAAGAGGCTGGAATGGTTGTTGCAGAGGCCTCTACACCAAAAACAGAGTCTGCAAATCTTGTGCAGGAAGAAGAATGGGCGTTTACTACTGTCTGCAGTTTTGACCCATCTTCTCATGATCAGTGCATGTCTGCAGTAGACTCAGATGTTTGGTACTTTGACAGTGGGGCGACCAAACATATTACCTCGTAGCGCAGTTTCTTCTCTTCACTTGAGCCTGCTCCTACAGGGAATACTGTCACATGCGCCAATAACTCCTCTTATCCTGTTATGGGAGTTGGTAAGATCATTCTGACTACTGCTGATGGTAGTTCTTTCACTTTGTCAGATGCTTTATTTGTGCCAGGGATCAAAAAGAATCTGTTATCAGTTTCTGCATTAGCCAAGATTGGCTTGGTTGTGAAATTTGTTGATGACAGGTGTACAGTCCATGATCTCTCAAATGGCGATGTGATTATTGCTTCTGGCATTTTATGTCGTGGGCTGTATAAGCTCATAGACTATGAAAGATCTGTGAATGATTCGGCATGTGCAGTTCATGATTCTCAGGCTATGTCAGATGCAAAGCTTTGGCATGCACGCTTTGGTCATCTGAATTTTGCTAGTTTGTTACGCCTACAGAAATCTGAAATGGTGTCCTCTTTGCCCAAACTTGAGGCACCTGGAAAACATGTTTGTGAAGGCTGTATTTTGGGCAAAATGCAGCGTTCTTCCTTTCCAAAAGATGGTTCAGTTCGGGCTACGCAAAAATTACAGCTTGTACATAGTGATGTCTGTGGTCCTATGCAGACACCCTCTTTTGGAAATTACCTTTACTTCGTGACTTTCATTGATGATTTTTCCAGGCATGCATGGGTATATCCACTCAAAGCAAAGTCCGAAGTGTTCATGTGCTTCAAACAGTTTTTGGTTTTGGCTGAAAATCTGTCAGCATGTAAAATGGGCACCCTCCGTTCTGATCGAGGGGGGGAATATATGTCTTCAGATTTTAATGCATTTCTGGCTAAACGTGGGATAAAACACCAGTGTACAGTGCCGTATACACCTCAACAGAATGGAGTTGCTGAACGAAAGAACAGGTCACTCATGGAGATGGCGAGGTGCATGGTCAAAAGTCAAGCTTTACCACATAGTTTCTGGCTTGAGGCTGTCATGTGTGCAGCATATGTACTGAACAGGTGTCCCACTAAAGCATTGCAGTCTATCACTCCATATGAGGCTTGGCATGACCGCAAGCCATTTGTTGCTCATCTGCGTGTTTTTGGTTGTTTGGCATATGCATTAGTGCCTGAACAACATCGCAGAAAATTGGATGATAAGGCAGTAAAATGTATTTTTGTTGGGTACAGTTCTGAAAGTAAAGGCTATCGTCTGTATCATCCACAGACTAAACGCATTCTGGTTAGCCGTGATGTTGTCTTTGTGGAAGATGCTATTCAGCCATTGCTTTCATGTACTAAGGAGACATCTGTTAGCTCCAAAGACATGTATGATACTTTGATGCCTCTTTTTACAGGTGGATAGGCTAGTGCTGGTCCTAATGAGGCAACTTCTCAACCTTTGCAGGTTTCATATGATGATGCATATCATTCCATTTCTGATGCAGATTTACATGATGCACTTGTTGATGAGAGAGCTGATATTGAGCAAGCAAAAACTATGCCAAAATGGCTGGTGCAGACTTTGCGTGACAGCAAATTAGATGCACCTTTGTCATATCGTACTCGTTCAGGCTCTCAAAATGCCTCCTTTGCATCAGATTGCTATGCTATGGCTGCATCTAGTCTCTGTGATGAGAATGAGCCTGTTTCTTTTGATGAAGCACAAAATTCAGAAAATTGGATGGCTGCTATGCAATCTGAATATGATGCTATAATGAAGAATGGTACATGGTCTTTATGTGACTTGCCTCCTGGCAAGAAGGCCATTGGCACTAAGTGGGTATACAAGCTGAAGCGTAAACCTGATGGTACAGTTGACAGGTATAAGGCTAGGCTTGTTGCAAAGGGCTATGCGCAGGAAAGAGGCATTGATTTTGATGAGACCTTTGCACCTACATGCCGTATGACTACTGTTCGGAGCATTTGTGCACTTGCAGCCCATCATGGTTGGAATGTACATCAGTTGGACATTAAAACAACATTTCTGAATGGTGACTTGCATGAAGAAGTGTATGTTTTTCAGCCCCGTGGCTTTGTGTAGAAAGGGCATGAAAACCAGGTATGCAGGTTAAAGAAGGCGTTATATGGTTTAAAGCAAGCACCACGTGCTTGGTATGAGAAGATACATGCCTATCTGATTGCACATGGTTTTGAGAATAGTCCAACTGAAAGCACCTTATATGTTAAGCGTGCTAATGATGTGCTTCTGATCATTGTTGTCTATGTTGATGACATGCTGCTCACTGGTCCTATTGAGACACATATTGCTGATTTTAAGGCTGATTTGCATGCCTCATTTGAGATGTCTGATTTGGGGCATTTGCATCACTATTTGGGCATTCAGTTTATGCACGTTGATGGTGGAATGGCTTTGTGTCAAACGAAATATATTGACACATTATTGCAGCGTTTTGGCCTTGAAGACTGTAAGCCTATTGCCACTCCTATGGAGACAAGTTTACGATTGAGTCTTCATGATGCTGGAGATGCATTTGATGCTGTTCTCTATCAGCAGGCTGTTGGATGCTTGATTTACTTATGCATTACTCGGCCAGATATTCAGTTTGCTGTCTCACAGATGAGCAGGTTCATGCATTGCCCAGGAGTCATGCATTGGAAAGCGGTTAAGCGCATCTTTCGCTACTTGAGTGGTACTCGGCTACTTGGGTTGTTTTATCCCAAGGGGGGATCACTACCGCCAGATTTGCATGCTTTTTCTGACTCAGATTGGGCTGGTTGCTATGACACTCGTGTGTCCACCAGTGGTTTTTGCTTCATGCTTGGTAGCTCATGTATATCTTGGTTGAGCAAGAAGCAGCCTACTGTGGCCACTTCCAGTTGTGAGGCTGAGTATAGGGCAGCTTTCACAGCGACTGTTGAGTGTGTGTGGCTCAGACGCCTTATGGCTGATTTGGGTGTTGGCCAGTCTTCTGCCACCACCATCTTCACTGACAGTCAGAGCGCATTGGCAGTTGCGAGGAACCCTGTGTTCCATGCTCGCACTAAGCACATTGAGGTGCATTATCACTATGTCAGGGAGAGGTTCTCTGCTGGGGAGATCAGCTTGGCATATGTGCCCACGCAGGAGAACATTGCAGACCTTTTCACGAAGGCTCTGCCTAGGGAGAAGTTTGAAGCTTTCCGCAAAGCTTTGGGCTTACTTCCTTTTGTGGAGTGATTTCCACATAGCTTGGCACTTCCTTATACATGAGTGCCAGCTCCTTGTTCACCGCATCACTCCCAGGGGGGATTTGTTGATATATTTAGGTAGTGATGTGTGTGAACACTCTAGGATTGCCGGGGCACTTTTTTCCCTCTTTAGGAGGTTTTTTTCCCCCGGCTTGTATATACGCCTATTGCCCTAATGGGCTACTTATCTTTGTACATTCTCTAGTAATACATTCAGTCTTGTGTGTTGTGCTCCAAGCTTCTTCTTCTTCCTTGTGTTGTTCGCGTGCTTCCGTAGACGTCTAACTCCAACAAATGACATTGTATTTCTATGTGATCTAATACATATATCTTGATTGGCAATTACAATCACAACTACAAACAAGGCTACAACAACAACAACAACAATTATAAAGGAGGTTTCAGAGGAAGAAGAGATTATAACAACTACACAGAAGACCAAGAGGATTCTCTACTCATCATGAACATGACATCCAATCAAGGTAAAGATTATGAGCATCGTTTCTATATTGATTTTGGTTTTTCCAAGCATATGGCTAGAAATGTAGCATTACTATCTAATCTTGAAGAACCCAAAGGGAAGCATGAAGTGTAGACAAGTGATGACACTAGACATTTTGTTAAGAAAATTGGAAATGTCAAAGCTTTTGATGGTAACATGAACCTCTTAAGCAAGGTTTTATATGTGCCAACTATAACAAAAAACCTAATCAATATTGGATAGATTGTTGAGAAAGGCTTACAGGTCAAATTCACAAGACATGGAGCATATGTGGAAAAACCCTCAACAAGGTTTCAAGATTGCAAAAGGTGAGAAATCTGGTTGAATCTTTATATTTGAGATTGAAGACACCCAAAACATTGCACTCTTCAATTACAAAGATCAAACCCTATCTCAATGAGAGATATGGCATAAAAGGCTAGGCCATATAGGAGAAAGAACATCAAAGCAAATATGTAGGGATTAGAGTGTGCTTGGCATCCCAAATGTGTCCATGCAACACATGATATACAAATGTGGAGCATGCCAATTTGGCAAATCTCACAGGCAACCATTCAACAAGAAGGGGTACATGTATGAAGACTACTTGGAGCTTGTATACATTGATGTGTGGGGTCCTAGTAGAGAACCTTCAATCTGAGGTTCAAGGTACTTTGTTTCATTTGTAGATGATTACAGTAGATGGACAATTATTTACTTCACGAAGCATAAGGATTAAGTATTTACATGTTTCAAAACGTATTTTGCATTGGTTGAGAACCAAACAAGTAGCAGCTTGAAGAGGATCACATCTGATGGAGGTGGTGAGTATTTTTTACATGAATTTGATTCATTCTTACATGAAAAAAGTATAAGGAGAGAGGTCACAACAAGATATACTCCTAAACTAAATGGAGTAGTAGAGAGGAGGAACATATTGATAGTAGAAACTACAAGATCAATGCTGAATAAGAAGAAACTACCCCATTACCTTTGGGTAGAGGCTATTTCCATAGCCACACACTTGGTTAACAGGCTCTCATCCAAATCCTTGGATGGAATGACACCCTATGAGGCATGGAATCGCAGGAGGCCCTCATTGGACCATTGCAAAATCTTTGGATGCATAGTTTATGCACATATACCATCATAGATTAGAGGGAAGATTGATCCTAAAGCTGAAAAGTGTATATTCATTGGAAATGACCAAAACTTGAAGGGATAGGCTATGCAATCACACTAATAAAGGATTTATAGTAGGGATGTAATATTTGATTAAAATAATTCATGGTTTGAAGGTGATTGCAGGAAGATCAAGCTACCTTATGATTTGGAAAGTGATTTTCCAACTCTCACTCAAGAAGAATAACAAGTACTAGAAGATGTCAGTTCAGAGGATGAAGAGTACATTGACTTCAAGGTTTGGAATTCAAGGGGGAAGACCCAGTTCAAGCAATTGGAAGACATTCTAGAGTCCTCCAACCAAGCACTGAGAAGATGTCAAAGGGAGAGTAAAAAACCAATAAGGTATGGCTACGAGACATCACTAGTCACCAAGCATTCTGTGTACATCACTAAAGATTCTTTGATAGAAGAACCTACTTCATTTGAAGAAGCCAATGCAAAGAAGGAATGGAGAGAAGCCATGCAGGAAGAAGTTGAAGCCCTTCCACAAAACAATACTTGGGATATGGTTCCCAAGAAGCTAAGCATGAAAGTAATAGGATCTAGGTGGATATATAAAATCAAGAAAAGTTCAAATGGTTCTATAAACATGTACAAGGTAAGGATAGTGGCAAGGGGGCTTTCCCCAACCCATGGAGTGGACTATGAAGAAACTTTTTCACCTGTAGCTAAGATGCCAACCATTAGAGTTTTGGTAAGGGTTGCTGCTTCCAAAAATTAGAACTTATATTAGCTAGATGTTAAGAATGCATTCCTAAATGGATGGATCTAAGAAGAAGTATATATGGCTCAACTGGAAGGGTATAAAGATAAGCATAAACCAAGTTTTGTATGCACGATAAGCAAGGAACTCTATGGCCTAAAGCAGGCTCCTAGAGCTTGGAACCATAGGCTTTTTACTTATTTGCAGGATCAAGCATTTGTTGCTAGCAAAGCACATTCTTCTATACTCATAAAGAAGACAAACACACACGTTATTAACTTATGTGTCTATGTGGATGACATTACACTTACAAGGAATGATGCTAATGGCATCAAGTAGGTAAAAGCTCAACTAATGGAAGAGTTTAAAATTAGTGATCTTGGTTTATTAACATACTTTCTTGGCTTAGAACTTGTGTATATAGATTTAGGTGTGTTCATTACTCAAAGGAAGTATATTCATGACATCTTGAGAAAATTCAATATGGAAAACACCAAAATTGCAGGTACTCCCATGGAATTCAATCAGAAGTTTAGTTATCATGAAGGAGAAATTCACGAGGATGTTACAAGTTACCAAAAATGTATTGGGAGTCTCAATTGTGTAACCCTAGAAAGAGTAGACATTGCTTATGGAGTAATTACATTAAGCCAATTTATGCATGCACCAAGAAGGCATCACATGGAAGTTCCCAAGAGGGTACCAAATTATTTAAAGGGTACTATAAATGAAGGGTTGTTTTACCCATTCACTTCTGACTTGGACATGAAGATGTATTCTGATGCAGATTGGGCTGGCTCCAAGGATGATAGGGGGAGCACCTTAGGATACATGTCTTTTGCAGGCTCAAAGCTAATATCATGGTCATCTAAGAAGCAAACAACTGTCGCTTTATCATCTATAGAGACAAAATATAGAGGATTAGAAAAAGCAACACAAGAGGCTATGTGGCTCAAGCAACTCTACACAAATTTTGGGGTTACATTCTTACACTCCAATGATTTTTGGAGACAACACTAGTTCACTTCATTTGGTTGCTAATCCTGTATATCATGCAAGGACTAAGCACAATGAAGTGCACTCTCATTAATTAAGCGAGAAATCACTTAGAAAGGACATTCAATTTTCCTATGTATCAACTCAAATGCAATGTGCAGATATACTCAAAAAGTCCTTAGATGGAACTAACATGAACATGTTCAAATTGATGATTGGTTTGCAGGAGATAAAGGAAGAATGAAGACCCATCATGGGAAGCTTGAGGGGGAGCTATTGGTGCAAGAGAATCCAAGCACACATACTTGGATGATTAGCATATATGTCATGTAGTCATATATGATCAATGCCTTGTAAAATCAATTACATTTTACCTTTGTAAAAGTACATTACTTCCACATGGAGTTAGAAAGCATCAAATCTCGATTCCTTTGGTAGATGATTGATGAGAGAACATATCATATAGTTTGGGATTTAATTTTAGGTGAACATTTGAATTTGAATTCCAAATTGGCTCCAAACGCAACTATAAAAGTGGATCAAAAGTCTTGCGTGAAAATGCCCGACTTTGCAGAACAATAGAAAGGGATCCTATGTGATTTGAGAGTTCAGTTCATATTTCAATCACTACCCTCACATTGTGCAATAGATTATTGCCAATGACATTGTATTTCTATGTGATCTAATACATACATCCTAGTTATATCTCTACTTCACTTCTCTACCATGACTACATTACTATAGTGATCTTCTTAGAGCCTGTTCTTAGTGTATGATTGATCATTTGACATGATTTAAAGCATCATAGATTTAGTATACTATCTACTTTATAGGTAGAAGATCTCAATGTCATTGGTTCTCTCAATCATGCGATATCATCACATCTCTACTCTCTTGTATGTACTCTGATGCATCTTCAAAATGTCGGGAATGTCCTATGACTTGCTAAACATCACAATGAGCATGTAGTTCATCATTTTTATTGAAATTGCTCATTATTGGTAGTTGTCTAAGTTAATTAGAAAACATCAAAAGGAATTAGACTAATTTCTATCATGCTCAAAGTACTTCATTATACTAAACATGTATAGAGACTCAAATAGCGAGTCTATGACTTTGGACTAATTTCCTATTCATTTGTTTTGATCCATAGATTAGTGGATCATGTTCCAAAGAAAATAAGTGATTATTTATGAGCATTAGCAAGCTAAAGAGGCCCACTACAAACTCCATCACTTTTTATTGGCTGGTGTGAAGCAAGTTTTAGCAACACCACTTCACCTCTAAAACTATCCACCATCTCCTCCAACAACCTCTATACTAAAAATAGAGTATGTCAATGTTGCATAGAATGAAGAATGGGCATTTAATACTATTTGCGTTTTTGACCCTCTTCGCATAAACAGTGTATGTCTGCAATAGACTCAGATGTTTAGTATTTTGATAGTGGGGACCTAAACATATTACATCAGATTGTAGTTTCCTCACTTCACTTGAGCATGCCCCTACACAAAATACTGCCACGTGCACCAGAAAATCCTCTTATCTTATTATGGGAGTTGGTAAGATCATTCTCACTACTCCTAATGGTAGTTCTTTTACATTGTCAAATGCTTTATTTGTGTCATGGATGAAGAAATCTGTTATCAGTTTTTGCATTAGCCAAGATTGGCTTGGTTGTGAAATTTGTTGATGATAGATGTGTAGTTAATGATTTGTCAAATGGCGATATTATTATTGCTTATGGCATTTTAATCCATGGGCTCTATAAGCTCATAGGCTATGAAAAATCTATGAATGATTTAGCATGTGCACTACATGATTCTCAGGCCATGTTAGATGCAAAGCTTTGGCATGCACACTTTGCTCATCTCAATGTTGCTGGCTTGCTATACGTACAGAAATCTGAAATGGTGTCCTCTTTGCCCAAACTTGAGGCACCCGATAAACATGTATGTCAAGGCTATATTTTAGGCAAAATGCAGCATTCCTCCTTTCAAAAAGATGGTGTAGTTTGAGCGACTCAAAAATTGCACCTTGTTCACATTGATATCTGTCGTCTTATGCAAACACGCTCTTTTGGAAACTGTCCTTACTTTGTGACTTTCATTGATGAATTTTCTAGGCATGCATGGGTATATCCATTGAAAGCAAAGTCGAAAGAGTTTATGTGCTTCAAACAGTTGTTGGTTTTGGCTGAAAATCTGTCAGCATGTAAAATGGACAAGGTGTATGGTCAAGGATATGGCCTTACCACATAGTTTTTGGCTTGGGGGCAAGGTGTATGATCAAGAGTCTGGCCTTACCACATAGTTTTTGGCTTGAGGCTTTCACGTGTGCAACATATGTACTTAACAGGTGTCCCACTAAAGCATTGCATTCTATCACTCCATATGAAGCTTGGCATGGTCACAAACCATTGTTGCTCATCTCCATGTTTTTAGTTGTCTGGCATATGCATTAGTGCCTAAACAACATTGCAGAGAATTGGATGATAAAGTAGTAAAATGTATTTTTGTTGGGTATAGTTTTGAAAGCAAAGGCTATTGTCTGTATCATCCACAGACTAAATGCATTTTGGTTAGTTGTGGTGTTGTTTTTATGGAAAATGCTATTCATCCTTTACTTTCATGTATTTAGGAGACATCTGTTAGATCCAAAGACATGTATGATACTTTGCTGCCTCTTTTTTTATAGGAGGATAGTCTAGTGCTGGTCCTAATGAGGCAACTTCTTAGCCTTTGCATGTTTCATGTGATTATGCAGATTATTCCATTTCTGATGTAGATTTACATGATGCACTTGTTGATGAGAGATCGAATATTGAGGAGGCAAAAACTATGCCTAAATGGGTAGTGCACACTCTACATGATAGCAAATTAGTTGCATCTCTATCATATCATACTCAATCACGCTCTCATAGTGCCTCTTTTGCATTAGATTGCTATGGTATGGTTGCCTCTAGTCTCTGTGATGAGAATGAGCCTATTTCGTTTCATGAAGCATGAAGTTCTAAAAATTGGATGGTTGTTCTGCAATCTGAATATGAGGTTATAATGCAAAATGGTACCTAGTATTTTTCTGACTTGCCTCTTGGCAAGAAGGCCATTTGCAATAAGTGCATATACAAGTTGAATTGTAAGCGTGATCAAACAATTGATAGGTACAATACTAGGCTTGTTGCAAATGGTTATGCACAAGACAGGGGCATTGATTTTGATGAAACCTTTGCTATGCCAAAGGACTACTATTTGTAGCATCTATGCACTTTGCAACTAATCATAGTTGGAATGCACATCACTTCGATATTAAAACAACATTTTTGAATGGTGACTTGCATGAAGAAGTGTATGTCTTTCAGCCTCATGGTCTTGTGCAAAAAGGGAGGGAAAACTAGGTGTGCAGGTTAAAGAAGGTGTTATATGGTTTAAAGAAAGCACCATGTGCTTGGTATGAAAAGATGCATGCCTATCTGATTGAACATGGTTTTGAGAAGAGTCTAACTAAGAGAAACTTATATGTTAAGTGTGCAAATGATGTGCTTCTGATCATTGTTGTGTATGTTGATATCATGCTGCTCACGGCTCCTCATGAGAAGCATATTTTTGACTTTAAGGCTGATTTGCATGCCTCATTTGAGATGTGTGATTCGGGGCATTTTCATCATTATTTGGGCATTTGGTTTGTGCAAGTTGATGGCGGAATAGCTTTGTGTGAAATGAAATATATTGACACATTATTGTAGTGTTTTGGCCTTGAGATTTGTAAGCCTATTGACACTCCTATGGACATAGTTTTATGATTGAGTCTTGATGATGCTAGAGATGCATTTGATGATGTTCTCTATCATTAAGGTGTTGGACGCTTGATTAACTTATGCATTACTTGGCCAAATATTTAGCTTGTTGTCTCACAAATGAGCACGTTTATGCACTCCCAAATGTCAAGCATTGGCAAGCAGTTAAAGACATCTTTTGCTACTTAATTGGCACCTGGCTACTTGGATTGTTTATCCCAAGGGGGATCACTACCAACATATTTGCATGCTTTTTCTGACTCTGGTTGGGTAGGTTGCTATGACACTCATGTGTCCACTAGTGGCTTTTTCTACATGCTTGGTAGCTCATGTTTATCTTGGCTGAGAAAGAATCATGCTACTATGGCCACTTCTAGTTGTGAGGCTGAGTATAGGGTAGCTTTCACAACAACTGTTGAGTGTGTGTGGCTCAGACGCCTTACATTTAATTTGGGTGTCGGTTAGTCTTCTACCACCACCATCCTCACTAATAGTGAGAGCACATTAGCAATTGCGAGGAACCCTATGTTCCATGTTCACATTAAGCACATTGAGGTGCATCATCATTATGTCATGGAGAGGTTCTCTACTGGAGAGATAATGTTGGCATATGTGCCCACACAAGAGAACATTATAGACCTTTTCATGAAGGTTCTGCCTAGGGAGAAGTTTAAAGCTTTGTCCAAAGCTTTGGGCTTACTTCCTTTTGTGGATTGATTTCACATAGCTTGGCACTTCCTTATTCATGAGTACTAGCTCATTGTTCACCGCAACACTCATAGGGGGGATTTGTTGATATATTTCAATAGTGATGTGCGTGAACACACTAGGACCTCCGGGGCACTTTTTTCCCTCTTTAGGAGGTGTTTCCCCCAGCCTCTATATACACCTATAGGACTAATGGGTTACTTATCTTTTCTACATTCTAGTGGTAATACATTCAATATTGTGTATTGTGCTCTAAGCTTCTTCTTCTTCCTTGTGATGTTGGTGTGCTTTTGTAGACATCTAACTCCAACATTTTCAAGGAATGATTTTATTTTTTCTTGAAATATTTGAAGCAATCAACTTAGAGATTAAAAGTTTTTATTTTCTTTAGAAGGCATGAGTTCATTTGAATTTTGAGTGAATAAATTTTTTGCAATTCTTAAAAGTCCCAAAATCACACTTAAATATAGAGCATTTAATGAAACTTTACACATAAAGCCTAATTTTATTCACGTTGCATTCACATGTTGTAGGTGTTCTAGAAATGATAGCTTTCTCACAAGGAGATGTGGTACAAAGTTTTCAATACTTCATGTGAATGCATATCATTAAATGGTCAAAACCAATTATTTATGTAAAGTCTACAAGAAAAGATCATGTAAATAAACGTAAATCATGGAATAGGATAATTAGCATGGTTTTCTTTATGCAAAGATTTACAAAGAAGTTGGATTGACATGTTTATGAGGTAGAAAAATCATCAACTCATCACTTTCACAAGCTTTAAACCCATGCCATATGTGCTCAAAGATGAAGATTTATATGGAAAATCAAATATGGTTTATCCCTGAATTAGTGTAGACTAATTCAAGTCCCAAAAAATACTTCAATAAACCAAGATCATTGATTTTGAATTCCTTCATCATCTGGCTTTTGATATACCTGATTCCATTGACATCATTACCTGTAATGATGATGTCATCAACATAAACACAGAGATATATTACCTCTGAATTACTTCTCTTAATGAACAGAGAAGTGTCAGCCTTGCTCATGAGAAAACCTTGGTCTTGGAGGTATGTAGTTAGCCTGTAATTCCATGCCCTAGGTGCCTGCTTCAATCCATATAAAGCCTTTTTTAATTTGCAAACATAAGTTACCTTCTTAGGGTCCTCATAGCCAGGAGGTTGTGACATATAAACTTCTTCTAAAATCCATCCATTCAAGAAAGCATTCTTGACATCCAGTTGGTACATGTTCCAATTCTTTGATGCAGCCACACTGACCAACACTCTGATTGTTGGCATCTTGGCCACAGGAGAAAATGTCTCTTCATAGTCAATGACTTGGGTTTGTGCAAAACCCTTGGCTACTAATCTGGCTTTGTACCTATTATTTGTTCCATCAGAATTTCTTTTCAACTTATAGATCCATCTGGATCCTATTACCTTCGCAGAATCCTTCTTGGGTACTAACTCCCATGTGTCACTCTCCTTGAGAGCATGAATCTCCTCATCCATAGCTTCTTTCCATTCTAATTTGGTTATTGCTTCTTCATATGAACCTGGTTCTTCATTTGACAAATCTTTGGCAAGATAAACTGAATGTTTAGTAACAAGAGATGTATCATACCCATATTTGATAGGTTTCTTGCTTTCTCTTTAAGATCTTCTGATTGATTGAGTTGAAGATTCAGGTATGTCTTCAAGCTTCTTCATCTTCATTTTGCCCTTGGACTTCCATGCCTTGAATTCTTCAAGGTTGATAGTGTCTTCATCATCTGAACTTGAGTCTTCATTTTGAGTAGGTTCCTCCTTTGCAAGTTTTGGAAATTCCTCTTCCAAGTCATAGGGTAGTTTAACCTTCCTGCATTCATTCTCATACCAAGAATCATTTTCATCAAAGATCACATCTCTGCTTACCATAAATCCCTTATTGGTAGGGTTATAAAACCTGTAACCTTTTTTATTTAAATCATATCCAGTGAAAATGCATTTTTCAGCCTTTGGGTCTAGCTTACCTCTTATCTGAGAAGGAATGTGCACATATGCTACACATCCAAATATTTTGCAGTGATCTAATGATGGTCTCTTACCATGCCATGCTTCGTATGGTGTCATACCATCAAGTGACTTAGATGGTAACCTGTTTATGAGGTAAGTGGTAGTAGAAACACTCTCTGCCCATAGATAGTTAGGTAACTTCTTCTCATTAAGCATAGATCTAGTTGTCTCAACAATTAACCTATTTCTTCTCTCAGCTACCCCATTCTGTTCACAAGAATACCTTGTGGTTATCTCTCTTTTGATGCCTCTGTCCTGCAAGAAGTCTTCAAATTCATTGGAGAAGTACTCACCTCCTCCATCTCACTTTAGCCTCTTCAAATTCCTTCCCGTCTGATTTTCAACTAATGCAAGATATTTCTTAAAACAATTAAATACCTCATCCTTGTGCTTCATGAAGTATAATACAGTCCATCTGCTATAATCAGCAATGAAAGACACATAGTACCTTGATTTTGAGACTGAGGGATCTTTGCTAGGTCCCCATACATCTGTGTGTACAAGCTCTAGTCTTCATGCATATATCCTTTCTTGGAGAAGGCTAACCTGTGGGACTTACCAAATTGACAAGCACCACACTTGTAAATCATATGTTGCTTGGATACATTAGGTATCCCAAGCACACATTGGTCCCTGCACATTTGTTTCAAGGTTCTTTCTCCTATGTGCCCTAATCTTTTGTGCCAAATCTCAAGCTCTGAAAGTGTTTGATTCTTATAACTGTATAGTGCAATATTCTTTGTATCTTCCAACTCAAAAGTGAAAAGTCTACCTGATTTTTCTCCTTTAGCAATCCTCTTGAACCCATGTCTTGGGTCCTCCACATATGCTCCATATTGATTGAATCTGACCTACAAACCTTTCTCCACAATCTAACCAACACTCATCAAATTTTTGGTAATGGTTGGTACATAGAGTACTCTACTCAACAAATTCTGATTACCATCACAAGTCTTAATATTTCCAATTTCAACTACTGAATGTTTTGTATCATCACGTGTTTGGACTTGATGTTTACCTTTTGGTTCTTCAAGATCAGAGAGTAGTGCCACATTGCCAGCCACATAATTTGAGCACCCTGAGTCAATGTAGAATAGATGGTCATCATTTGTACCTGACTTTGAAGTCATGTTCATGATTAGAAGAGAGTCATCCTGCTCCTCTGTGTAGTTGTTGTAGTCCTTTCTGGTTTTGAATCCTCCTTGATAGTTGCCATTGTAATTGTTGTTGTAATTGTTGTCGTAATTGTTGTTATGGCCTTGGTGATGGTTGAACCTTCCTCTTGACTGTGAGTATCCACCTCTTTGGTAGCCTCTTCCTCTCTGATTTTTGTGATTCCTGAAACACTCATCTGTAGTATGATTTGAAAACCCACAAATGTTGCATGGTGATGAGTTATAGGGTCTCCCCCTACCTTGCTTACCTCCTCTGCCCCTTCCTCTTGAAGATCTACCTCTCCCTGCATAGTTGGCTTGGGAGGTAGAGCCTTCATCTTCCATTGTTTTGCTCTTGCCTTTATCCTTAGACTTCTTATCAGTGTATAGGGCAGAAGAGTTATTACCTTTGGATGTATCTCCATTTTTTGTGAGCTTTGCTTCATGTGTAAATAGTTGTCCCATGAGTGTTGTAAGATCTGGAGTGTGCATGTCCATGTAGAGATCCATTGCAGTGGTGACGTTTTCCCATTTGTCATCAGCCTTGATTTCATTGATCACTTGCCTTACAATTTGTTCTTCTTCAATCTCTTCTCCTATGCTTGCTAACTGATCTGCAACATCTTTGATCTTGGTCACAAATTTTGAAACAGCTTGCTTAGGTTGCTTCCTTAGTGTTGTGAATTCAATCCACAACTGATTTTTCCTAGCCCTTGTATTGGAGGAAAAGTATGAAGACAGGGTTTCCCAAGTTTCTTGGGATGTCTTACAATTTCTGATATGTGGCAAAAGAAAGTCAGAGATAGAGTTGAGTAAATATGACCTTGCCAATGCATCCTTAGCACACCATGTATTGAGCTTTTCTTGTTCTTCCTTGGTTGGCAATCCTCTTGCTTTGAATGAGGGCAATTTCTCATCTCCTGAGATGTATCCATAGAGACTCCTTCCTTGTAAGTAGGTCTTCATCCTTAGAGACCAAGCTTGATAGTTTTTCCTCTCCAATTTATCAATAAATGAAGGAAAACCATCTCCCATTTTACCTCTATTGCTCTGATACCACTGTTAGGATAGATGGATGGATGCTCCAAGAGACTGAGTAGGTATTGCTAAACCTGGTTTGTACCAGCCCTCTTTTGCTTCAGAGTTGATAAGTAGACCTTCTTGGCTTTCCAATAACACCAAAAAGTAGCCTATGTACTTTGGAAATGATGTGTGTAATGATTGAACCAAAACAGATAACTTTGAAGTTCACAAACTCAAGAAAACCTTCTATTTTTGTCTTGACACCTGCTGAATGTTTTGCTCAGTGTGACAAGCACAGTAGAAATTGATAAAATTCCTTCTAGGAGTATTTAATTAGCGCAGTAAGCTACCATTTGCAAGTGGAATGATGTAAAAAGATAAACTAGACTAAGAGAAATCAATTTAGCAAGTTTAGCTATACCCCCGACTTTTTAGGACTGTAGCAGAAAATGACCAGAGTTCACCTCGATGCTGATTTCTCTGACATGGCAGAAGAATTACTTCAAACTCTGCTAGCATGTAGATGACTTTGAGCTGAATCTAACAAGCTTTGAATCACTTGAGTTGGTGAAGAATTGACCGAGATATGCCCTTGACAAGTTGACAGACTTTTGAGTAGACTAACAGAGAACTCAGAGATGAATGATGTAAATGTATCTATTAATGAACACTTGTATAAAATCCCATTGGCATGAATAACATTGCCTAATAGTGTAGAGAGGTGTAGGCTATAGTATAGTCCTCACACACACTCAAAATCAGTAGAATAAGGCTCAGAAATTATCTCTCTTACCCGCAACTTTTCATGTTCACTTTTATAGGTAATGAGCAAAGATTTGAATTCAAATTCAAATTTTGGCTCCCTATGATCAAGCTCCTAAATGCTTGGAGATATTCCTTCAATAAAATGAGCTACTTTTTCCACGACTCACTTTGGTAGGTGATTACAAAAGCTTCCAAGTCAATTTGACTTTTACAATGAGGTAAAGTGGTAATTAACCACTAGCATATGTTCCTATGCTTCTTCATGTATGTGTAGACTTTAATGCATCCTTTGAGCCAAATGTGTAGGCTTGCAATTTACACCAACAATCAGTATATGAGGAGATGTCGGAAGAGTGGCATCGCTACTATATGCATGTAGCATATGAATTGATCTTTCTCATGTAATAAGCGTTAATTGCTGATGGACTCCATATTGTACGGCCCTTCCAAAAAGCTAAATCTACCAGCCTACTGTCATATTTATCACAAAAATCATATGTGCATAACATATATGTCTAACTTCGCTTAACTTCAACATGGTTTGTTTCTCCCCATCCAATAGCACCTTTGTCAGCATCTCACAATACTCGAATAGATACACATGTAGCAAGTGAATCTCGCAAGCCTATGAAGTCCTCAATCCTTCGGTTTATAACTTATGGGGAAGAAAAAGACATCTTCGTTGTCACCAAAGTTGCCTTAGAAAATTCGTTGCCTTCATAGCTTAAACGCTAAAAAAGCTCTTCATCGCCATATTTTGTCGCTCGATAAATTTGCCAAGCTTTTTTGAAGAAAAGCTTTTAATAAAGATATTATCAAAGTCTATCACTTTCCCAATTCATGCTCACAAGAATCAAAATTCGGTCTTCAACCTTTTAAACATGTTCTTTTAAACAATCTTGCTTCACTATAAATTTCATATTGCAAATCCATGCTCAAAGGAATCAGCTAAGTTGTTCTACTTTATAAAGCTCTTCTTTTCAACCTTATTAGACTATAAATTTTATGCTCTTATTAAGATTTCCTCTGTCTGTCTTGCATAGAGCATGGTTTTGAGAACAGTCCAACTGAAAGAACTTTATATGTTAAGCGTGATAATGATGTGCTTCTAATCATTGTTGTCTATGTTGATGACATGCTGCCACTCGTCCTATTAAGAAGCATATTGCCGATTTTAAGGCTGATTTGCATGCCTTATTTGAGATGTCTGATTTGGGGCATTTGCATCACTATTTGGGCATTCAGTTTATGCAAATTGATGGTGGAATGGCTTTGTGTCAAAAGAAATATATTGACACACTATTGCAACATTTTGGCCTTGAACACTGTAAGCCTATTGCCACTCCTATGGAGATAGGTTTACGATTGAGTGTTCATGATGCTGAAGATGCATTTGATGTTGTTCTCTATCAGCATGCTGTTGGATGCTTGATTTACTTATGTATTACTCGGCCACATATTCAGTTTGCTATCTCAAAAATAAGCAGGTTTATGCATTACCCACGAGTAAAGCATTGGCAGGCGGTTAAGCGCATCTTTCGCTACTTGAGTGGTACTCAGCTACTTGGGTTGTCTTATCCCAAGGGGGGATCACTAGTGCCAGATTTGGATGCTTTTTCTGACTCTGATTGGGCTAGTTTCTATGACACTTGTGTATCCACTAGTGGCTTTTGCTTCATGCTTGGTAGCACATGTATATCTTGGTTGAGCAAGAAGCAGCCTATTGTGGCCACTTCCAATTGTGAGGCTGAGTATAGGAGAGCTTCACAACGACTCTTGAGTGTGTGTGGCTCAAACACCTTATGGCAAATTTGGGTGTTGGTCAGTCTTCTGCCACCTCCATCTTCACTGACAATCAGAGCGCATTGGCAATTGCAAGGAACCCTGTGTTCCATGCTCGCAGTAAGCACGTTGAGGTACATTATCACTATGCGAGGGAGAGGTTCTCTACTGGGGAGATCAGCTTGGCATATGTGCCCATGCAAGAGAACATTGCAGACGTTTTCACGAAGGCTCTGCCTAGGGCGAAGTTTGAAGCTTTCCGCAAAGCTTTGGGCTTACTTCCTTTTGTGGAGTGATTTCCACATAGCTTGGAACTTCTTTATACATGAGTGCGAGATCCTTGTTCACTGCATCACTCCCAGGGGGGATTTGTTTATATATCTAGGTAGTGATGTGTGTGAACACACTAGGACTGCCGGGGCACTTTCTTCCCTCTTTAGGAGGTTTTTTCCCCCGACTTATATATACGCCTATTGCCCTAATGGTCTACTTATCTTTGTACATTCTTTGGTAATACATTCTGTATTGTCTGTTGTGCTCCAAGCTTCTTCTCCTTCCATGTGCTGTTTGCGTGCTTCCACAGATGTCTATCTCCAACAGTCTTTGTAAATGTTTATGATGTGTTACTTCACTCTAAATCTATAGTGCTTCAAGGAATCTCATCCCTTTCATAATTTGCTAATACTTCTTTACAATAGAATGAAAATGTAGTGCATAAGTTAGAGTCAATGATTGGTACATCGAGTTGTACTATCAAAAAAGTGCTTTGAACTAACTTGATGTAAAGTTCCTTATTTGAAAGGACCTTGCCAAGACCTTTCTCTTTAGATATTCACACGATATTTGTGATAGAGAACTATATCTTTACTTTCACGAGTCACACCTTAAGTAGTACTTTGATGATCTTGCTTGAGTGGTTAAGGAAGTTCACAAAAGTTTACTTTCTTCATCCGTTAGTACCTTAATTCTTTGTGGGCTCTTGAAGTGACTTTAGGTCATACCCTGTAGCATTTTATATTTCTTCTTCATCTATAAATCTTCATTATATGTTGGGATTTAGTTTCAATTCAAGTAGGCATCCTAAGAATAAAATATACCTACCATCTCAAGGTGAAATGTCAAATAATATCTCTCATGGACCTATGTGAATATAAAGTATAGTGACCCATACCACCATACAGTATATTTACGGTTAATCTATAAATGATAATTATCGTAGAGTCTAGAAGCTTTACCTAACTATGGAGCCCCTTTTACTCAAATCCCTTTTAAAAGAATTGGACGTCAAGGGATAAATCTACACTATGCTTCCAGAGCTTCACTAAAACATATGAGCAGTATACTGTCCCCTATACCACAAAAATACATGGGAGTATTTTTTCCCTAGCGTCGGTATAGGTTTCATTATGCATGCCACTGCAAAAGCTTCACTATAAGTGAGGGTACAGGTGCTGATATAAGCATTAGTAATTGTCGGTATGAATGTCGATAGAAGCGTCGATAACATCATGGGCAGAAACATTAGTATAGGCATCCGTATATCCCTAGACATATCGACACTCATATTGTTCCCCATAACGATGACCATATTTGCAAAATCGTTTTGGGCAGAGTGGGTTCTCTCATACTAGAACAACATTACCATGCTATTGTGTAGCAAAAGACAATACACTCTACCCAAAAAAAAACCAAGTACATTTTAGTGATAGCCGATTTAGGGTTTAGATGACCAGTAACCAAAACATGATTTGATAAAGAAAACCACTTGCACATAAAAGAGATGAGCAGAATGAACCATGAACCATGTACAAAAGAGATATTCCATAAATGAACCATGTACAAAAGGGATATATATTCCATAAATGAACCATGTACAAAAATTATAGCAAACCATTGCCATATATGAGCCAAATACAAAATGTGGCAAACCACTGCCATATAGGAACCAATTAAAAAATTTTAGTGTACCACTACCATATATGAGCCAAATACAAAATTGTGGCACATCACTACTATACACATGCCCAAAAGGATCAAAACATCTATATTTGCAGTCCTATAACAAAGGACATCCATGAAATGAGACAAATTGACATGATATTTATAAGCAACAAATAAAGAACACCAAATGAAGTTTATAAGCTCATCTCAGCATAGATGCCCCCATGAAATGAGTGCACCGTGTCCCTCCAAGTCCTTCAAGAGTGCAACTAATCTGTGATGATATCCATAAGCCACCTCTAATCGTGTCGGAGGATAATCCACTGCCAACTCATGCAGCAAATATGCAAAATGTTAGATGTACGTACATGGCATGCTTAACGTGAACAAATTGAATCATCAAAATGATACTTACAAACTTGTGAGGCATGGTGTTTCCACACATTGCTACCCAAATGTGATGTTTTGATCATATCTAGATGTGTGGCCACCACATCTTGTTGTCGATGATATCAGTCAAAAATGTTTTTGCTGCTCATTGTGGATCATATTCCACTTCTCAGCATCTAGCCATACATGCTTTGGTAAGCCTACTCTGAAATCATCGCAAGCCTTTGATCTTCGGTGTGATATTACCTCATGCACCGTGTGTTGAATCGACTCAAAGCTGACAATAGGGTGCTCATGTGGTCGCAAATACTCGTGATAGATTGACCTTGTGATGTAATGTTTTGATCTTTGTCCTGTTCACTCCATTTCACCATGCGAGAGTGCCCAAACTCTATGGAGCACAAGTATTGTATGTGCTGACACATGGCCTTTTTGGAAGCATCCATCATTGGAGCTCCATCACCTATATGGTACACTTTGGAGTCCTCAAGGTCATGAGCACCCCAAGGTGTACGTGGTGTACTATGTGGCATACCTACATCTGAGGTACTTGCTATAGGAGTAGAAGTAGGAGGCACAATATCTATCACACTACCTCCACAACATCCACCTCCTCGAGATCCACCTATAGATCCACCCGTAGACTCACCTCTAGAACTTGCTCCTCCATAGCGTGACCTCGATCAATGGGCAGACGAGATACGCCAACACTTGTATCATGTTGTGGTGTCGAACGCATATGTCGACTACTAGAGCCACTAGGGGATGTCCAAGGGGACGGTCATGGTCGAGTCAAGCCAGGAATACCTTGGTGGGATTAGTCCCGCCAAAGGAAGTGAGGTTGGCAGGAGTACTCCCACCAAAGGGAGTTGTGCCAATGGGAGTGCCACTGGTGGGAGTGAGACCACGAGGGAGTGCTACCTTGAGCGATCCAGTAGTGTGATGCTCTAGCCATATAAGTAGGAGGTGACTCAAATATAAACTCCATAAACTACTCATCTATCATGGAGTGTGGATTGATCGGTTGACTGTCTCCCATCATGCTGTATAACAAAAAAAACTCAATAATTAGAATACATTAATAATGGTAATATAGAAAGACTATAGTTTACGAAAAGACATACAAAAATAAATAAACACAAATTAGTATGTACAAGTGTTTGCTTCATAAATCCTCTATTATATATGTGAGTGTGTGTGTATATGTATGTGAGTGTGTATATATATGTCTATATGCATGCATGCATATGCATGAATATGCATGTGTATATGTAATATAAATGTGAGCATGTGTATGGATATGGGTATGTATGTGTTTGTAAACATGTGTGTGTATGTGTATGCATGTGAGAGTGTATGTAATATATGCATATGTATGTGTACGTATATGTGTATCAATGTGTGTGTGCATGTGTGTGTGAATGTATGTATGCATATGTGTATATGTGTTTGTGCATGTATGTATGCACATGCATGTGTGTGTGTGTATGTATGCATGCACATACATGAGTATGTGTGTGTGTATGTATATCTATCTCTCTCTCTCTCATTCTCTCTCTTTATCTCTCCCTCTTTCATCTCTCTCTCTCTCTCTATTTCTAAAAAACAACAGAACAATCATTTACATCTATGTGTGTGTATGTATCTCTATCGTTGTCTCTTTCTCTCTCTCTTTCATCTCTCTCTCTCTCTCTCCCTCTCTCTCCCCTCTCTCTTGCTCTCTCTCTCTCTCTCTCTCTCTCTGTCTCCCTCTCTCTCACACACTCTCTATCAACAAAGAACAAAACAATTAGTTACATCCATGTATTTCTTTCAATCGCTATCATCAAATCCCAATGAATGTTGTCTATTTTCGAATTCCAAAGAACCGATGCCAAAAAGCTTAGAAAAGAGAAAACATACACAAATAGAAAGGTTGAAAGAGTATGAAATCACTTACCAAGATGCAAGATCTAGACAGAGAGATGTGCATGTAGAGAGAGAGATCTCTATGTGTTTGTGTGTGTGCACAAGACAATCACAATGCAGGTTACACATGCAAATTTGATAGTAGCACTACTCAGTTCAAAACACTCACCAATGTCAACGTTTGGCTCTTGGGTCTGGTTATGTAAAACAAGCCATCGGTATATGCATCAGTATAGTTGTTTGTATATGCATTGATATGAGTGTCGATAATTCCAAGAATCTATCGACGCATATATCGATGCATATAGTGATGCCTATACCAAGATGCCGTGAATTTTTTATGCGTATAGTGACCAATAGTTTTTAATACTTATAGCCATGGTCAAATGACCATCGCTATGACTAACATGGTTTTGCAGGCATTTCCAACGGTCAAACTGATGCCAAGGCATGACCATCGGTATGGATAATGTCGGGATGCCCCTCATATGTTGTAGTGCTTCTACTAAAATATTATTTTTTATGTTCTTATGTGCTATAATAACCCAATGTTTATATTGGAAGCTTCAAACTTTTGACGGAATAAACATACATCCTTATTCTCTTAGCTCTTAATTGGTACAAAAATTCCTTGAGATATATTCAAGATCATTTGTGTTCCTAGTGAAATAACTTTGAGTGAAAAGAGATTTAATGTTTTTTCTATCAACATCTTTGAATAGTTTCCCTAGGGTTTGTTGCAAAATCTCTACATTTAAACATCCTTTAATGCTTTTGTATTTATCTTATATGAAATCGCTTTATGGAGAGGTGAATATAAGTTTCACATTCCACATACTTCACTATCATTCTCGCACTTGCCGACTACATTCTTGTAGTTCAATCTCCTACCTTTCATTGTCATGTATCCTAAAAAAAGTTTAGACTTTGAAATTATGTATCAACGTTGTGGTTGCAGTCTTTCTTCTCTAAATATTTCTGACCTTGTAAAGAATTTTCATTTAGTCTACCATGCCATGAATTTGTTTTTGGATCAGATCCTTCTTTGTTGAACATCTACAACCTGAAAGATGTTTTTTGGGTGAATCATCGTTGTCCATGATCCCATAATCATGGGTCAATTTTGATAAGTTCCAGTACTATTTTATTCCATCTTATAAAAAGATTTGAGGATGAGAAATGTGAAGAATATAGGTTTGTATATATTTGGAGAGCCAAATACTATGAGTTATGTTACTTATCCAAGAACACTGATCTTCAAGAATGTATATATGTTCTTCAATGAGGTATACTTGAAAATAAGTCAAGATTTGGTATTTTAGCAAACATATTTGTTAGGAAGATCAACATCCACTTGTGCTAACATATTTATGAACTTGAGCTTGTTTTTTGGAAAGCTCATGAATCAATTAAGGTCCACTACGTGGAGCTTTTCAAATTCCCGAAGTATAAGTTTGTTTTTGTTCATGCTAAGACAATTTGTTTTAATTTCAAGCCTCGCAATAGCATAGGAGTATGATAGAAGCTCTAGTGGTACTTTTACCATGAAATAAGATAGCCTTTCTATTTCGTGTTTGCATTTTTCGGACTTCAAGTTCCTTCTATTGAAATATGTTTGATCTCCTAAGAAAAATCTTCCTTGGTTTTAATCTTGAGACTTAAATCTCTTGATTGAATGACACAATAATGTAATTAGGATACTCTTCTAAGAGAAAGGTGTTCTCAAAGTTTCATGATGTAATTACACCATACTTTTTGGTGAAAATAAACTTAAAACAACTAGTTAAACTTTTATGCACTAAGAATTTGCCTTTAAGTTTGAAAGCTAGCATTTCATTTCAATCATCATCATGATATATGATAAAATCAAGCGACATCCTTATATCAAGGTATTCATAAAACTATTGAAACCGTGTTGGGATGTCATCCTACTTAGCATAGATGTGAAATTACAAAAGAGAGAGTTAACATATATTTAATCTACTAGTTATTTTCCTTCTTTAGGAACTTTTCCAATGATAGCAACATTACTTTAATTAGCTATCAATACATTATGTTAAATACAATGGAGAAAAGTAATTTAACATTACATATGTGCATTTTAATATTTGCTTATTTACTCAGTTACTTAATTTCCTTAGAGTCATCTACATGTAGATTTAATCTATTCATTGAGACTCTATGCTTAAGCAGATCTAATGCATCGCTCTATGTATTTACGAGGTATAAGTTGATAGGACATTTAGTGCAATGGAATTCACATCCAAAACACTAGATATATCGTTGTCAAAAATCATTTAAAGAGACCATTCGAATGTCCTTACCACTTTCAGTGTTTCTCTCAGGTTCGTGTAGTATTTTCTTATCGGAGAAGAATCACTGTAACTAGATGTACAAGGTTTCTTTAAAAAAAGTATCATTACTTCAAACACATAGAATCTTGTCCAAACGTTGAAGATAAGCGCTGTTTTTCTCTGGGGAATTAAAGATCATGAATTTAATGAGGATATAGATTTCAATAAGATACAAGATTCATTTTCAATTATGAAGGTTAGGCCTCTTGTTGTCATTAAAACTAACAAATTTCTTGAAGGTTACAGTTAACAAACATCCTCAAATCAAAGGAATTGATGTCCGAGAAATTCAACGCATGAACATTAATAGGTACTAACTTCCATGCAAATTGTTCAGAAACATCGCGCTAAACTAAATTTTCTGTACTTTACTAAGGCAATAGTTTAACAATGTTGCTCAAATCTGAAGAGGCGTCCAGTCACAATAAAACGACGTCGAAAAATAATAGAGGTTTGATATTTTCTATCATAAATATACACATCGATCCTTGCTTTGCAAAGAAAACATACTCAACCTTTACAGGCCTTGTATTACCATGCTATATGGTAAAGTATTTAATACGAGTCAAAGCCCAGAAAGATACATGTGTGACTATCGACTTGGCAACCTTGTCATTATATTAATAACTAAGCGCATGTTGTTATTGAAAAGAGATTGATGGGTTATATCTGCACTTATTTAGATTTATCCCCATCCAAGTGTAAAGGTCTTTACAGTGCATATTCTTCATATAAACTGGTATTGAGAACGTGGAAAGCTCGCTCTCCTTTCTTTGTAACCATAACCTGAGTCATCGACGTTCGAAGATTGCTTCCAAGAGTCCAACAAATGTAACGTGTAGTGCTAAATGTAATCTCATGAAAACACAAAATAAAGCAGTTTGATCCAGAAAGACAGTGACAAGATACTCTCTACGACAGATTCTTGACAGTTTTTGATACCGAATATCGGAGGAGTAAGACAAATGTGGGAATGGCGATTAGATATTGTTGATTGTAATGCAAGCCTTCAGAGAACTTTTGCAAAAAGAAAAGAAAAACAAAACTTCCCACACACACACACATACACACACACACACACACACACATATATATATATATAATATATATATATATATATATATATATATATATATATATATATATATATATATATATATATATATATATATATATATATATATATATATATATTACCACCGTTCGAGGATAATGGTCATAATGTGTTGAAAGTTATTATTTGAATATTCCAATAAGATATAAGCTATACATTTTAACAATTATCCATAATACAGCCTTTGTAAAAAAATTAAATGAATATAGTTAAAATTATTGCTAAATGGTATCTTGTTGGCGTTAATACAAAGTAAGACCAATGGATTAGCATATCATTGAAACACGCGCGTAATTTCCCTGTGACTCTCTTAGCACGAAGGTAGGTGACTCGGGAAGTTAGGCATATAAGGAATAATATGATACTGAAAAAGTTGTTAGCTTCAAAATTACTAATTTATACGGACCAGCAATATATCTGGCTCTTCAAACAGCTAAACAGACTGATATTTAAATTTATCTATATAGTATACATAAAAGATTAGGAACAATATCTACGATAGTTATCATAGGAACTGATATTCAAAGACAACAAGGGAGACTACCGGAACAGATTGTTGGGAAATTGTGAGATTTCACACAACCACACACATATACACACACACATATATATATATATATATATATATATATATATATATATATATATATATATATATATATATATATATATATATATATATATATATGTGTGTGTGTGTGTGTGTGTGTGTGCGTGTGTATCTATATGAAGAGCACGTTCGTCTGAAGCATAGTCTCTCTTGCTTGAATTTAAAAAAATTGTACAATGAAGGGGCACAATGACCATTGGATCTCTTAGATCTCACAAAGAAGGGATTAGGACTACGCAAAGGTCTAGTCATGTTGTTGGGTCGCAATAAATTGAAAAACTCGGAGGATGTTATACGGAAGGTGAATGATCTTTTTGTCACCCTAATGGGCAGTCCCTTTACTTTTGATCCTTATATTATCCAAGACTAAAGTCCAATGGTGTCTAAAGGGTTGGGACATCTTACAGTACTAATATACACTTCTACCTAATTGGCCCCTTAGAGCATTCGATAAGGCAGAAATGTAGCCAATCACTTCTCCAAGGTATGTTTGCTTCTAGTTGATTTGAGCTTGTAAACTAAAAATCCTTGCAAGAACCTGCTAGATCAAGTGACTCTTAGGGCACAAAAAGTAGATGTGACCAATGTCTTGCCTAGCACGGAGGTGATGCTTACACAAATAAGGGACCCTTTTTGTTCTTGATGAGAGGATGCCACAATTCCATAAACTTAAATCTCCATCTGAGAGAGCTCTAGTTCTAGCATCACCTTCTATTGAGAGAGATATGCAAATCCAAGAGCTTCTTGATAGTAATCACCTTACAGAATTTGTTAATATTAATCCATGTGAACCCTTCAATCTATGGGGGATCATACCTGAGAAGGAGGTAAACCTTTGAGTTCCCCCCAAAATTGACTCTTTCACTCAATAGTCACCAAAGTTCATATTCAACTCTCTTGGCCACACCCATGTCCTCAAAATAAAACCCAATGTCTATTGTCTTGATTCCATAGATGTTTTCATATATGAAACCCTTTGTTTCATAGATTTTTTTTCCCTTCGGGATCATCTATCCAAAGGAAAATTTTTGCACGTTCTTTGAAATTTCGTTAAATCCTTTTCTTTTCGTCTCTAGCATATGAAGAAAGAGATAGCGAATGAAATCAAGAAGGTGTTCATCACTATGGAACACACTGCCAGGTAAAGCTCCATTCCCTTTCAATAGGTAAGTTTATTATCAAGATTGAATAGAAGCCTCATCCATCATTAGCTCATGGAAACATTAAAACCCATTGAAATTCCAAGCATATGGAAGGCATTTCTAATGGCAAGCTTATGACATCCCCAGTCAACCAAAAACTATGGAGGGAGCCCCAAAAATTTCCTTGAAAGTTATCTTCGAGCGATTAATTATCGAGCTAATGCAATGGAGAAAGTGTTTAGACATTTACAAAAGGTGGAGATACTATTGATATCATTATGCACATAAGCATTCAGTTTGTCAAGGAAAAGTCTTTTAATGATTGAATTCTTGCTATGCGGAAGTAGCAAACCATGGATCTGCCCAAGATGGGCATAAAGGTTAACCAGGTAGGTGAGGACATCTATGGCAATAACAAGGAGGAGAGGAGATAGATTGTAGCCATGTCTAATATAGAATTTTAATATAATCACCATAGAAAGATGTTTTTTGGTATTTATTCAAGCGGATGTCTTTCCCATAAATGTTGTGAGTAATTATTGCCACAAACCATATCTTGTTGGGATCAAAGAATAAAATCCCACTCAAGATCATCATAAGCTTTGTCAAAATAAATCTTTATGAAGAGGAAGACTTGAGAAGACTCCCTAGAAATCTCAAGGCATTCCCACAGATCTATAATAGCCTCCAAGATGGATCTACTCTTCATGAGCCCTTTTTCATCCTCTTTGACCCATGATTGAACATGTAAGACAATATAGTTAGCTAGGATGTTCACGAATATTTTATAGGTAGTTTATAGCATAGTGATAGGCTCCCAATTTCAAATTGTATTTCTTTTGTCTCTTTTATAAATCAGCTTGATTTGAAAGGAGAGATTTCTTACATTCACAAACCCTTCTACATACCCAAGGGAGCCCTCAATATACCTCTCCTTAAGCTATTTGGCCTTGAAATTGATCACATTTTTTTTCGCCTAGATCTTTCAAAGTGCTTCACCCTTAATAGCATTCCACAGAGTAGACAAGCACCTGATTGCTCCACCATGCAGAGTTCGTTTCTAGTTAACTTGTTTTTGTAACAAAAATAGTTTGTTGAGGATTTCCATGTTGGGATATTTGAAGGACAGGAGAGGTAAAGATGAACAAGCGTTCCTTATGACCCGTGCATCGCTTGCACCATGGGGGCATGTCAATATTTTAAAAGCTTCATTAATGATTATACATTCCCATCTGCAGAATCTCTATTGACTCACATTAGATTACACACTAACATTTGGATGCAAAAAATAAACAGAGATGGGCGACATGGTGTTTGATCCTCAGTGGTAATGAATGCATTGAATCAATCATTCACGTTATTTGAACATTGTCCATTTGTTATTTGAACATTCTCCATTGAAAGTTTGTCCGTTTTCTACAGCATTTTATGTTGACCTTTGTTTTTTAGCATTGTGTTCTCTCACTCTATCAGAAGTCGTTGAGATTGCATCTTTGTGATGCTTCAAGAGCTCCAAAAGCTAAAAGCTTACCATACATAACAGAATCTCAAAAAAAGGTCCAAGTTTTGGGAATCTGGCTTGATTCCTATTGATTGTCTCCTATTTCAATTGATCTTATGCTTTCTTATTTTCATATTTTTTAAGGAAACTTGATCGTTGAGATCTATTGTTGTTGATTAGCTTGACTTAATCAAAAGCACAATGTGAGTCGGGCATAACACCCATTGCATCCTATGAGTCCCACAAAGTAGAGGTTAGATGCCTAATAGATAGCAAGATAAAAAACACAAAGGCACGCTAAGGTAGACACTCGGACAGGATAGCCCTAAGATTAAAGGAGATAATTGGTTCTAAATAGGATAGGCTAACGGATTAACAATCCATAAAGGGGTGTTTTGATCAGCTCAGAACTCAAGCGGTGATGGCTGTCCGAATGGAGCCCAAAAGGGGTTGGCCCCAATCCCCAACTTTGAGAGGCAAGGGGGCCAACCATCTTGGCTGACGTGGATGGATTTCAGTTTCCATTTTGAAATGATTGCAAGAAAGGTCATAATCTGATGAATGACCTCTCTTTTATGAATGACCTCTCTTTTATTCAACTCGCAAGATCATATTAGAAAACGAACAGAAAATGTCAAAAAGACGCTCTCCACCAATCAGTCATCATCCTCCACTGAACACCTCAAAATGTATGAAGAAATGCAAGGTATTTCTATTTTCTGCTCAATTATTTCCTAGTTGGTCCATTTTGCTCTCATTTATTCAGAATAGTTTCTCTTCTTTAAAATTTTTTTATCACCATCTGATTGGGTATGATAAGTACGGATTCGAGTTTCATTTGTATTCTGTTGTGATTTTTCCAACCGCTGCTGATTCACCTTTTGGAGTTTTCACTTGGTATTCAGTCGCTCTCCGTGGGAGAACATCATCTTCAGGAGACATGGCTTCATGTCTCCAAATAAGGAATAGCGCCTATTCATTCATTGATAATGATGTCTCGTTTTTTCTGCGATGAACATATTTTCCTTTGCACGTTATCTGTCTTCCAGTTTCGTTATCTTGTTCGTCTTTTGTGTCCTTGTGAAATGACAGTTTGGCACTATAAGTGAGAAAAATGCAGAAATAATTGAGTATCTTCTGCATACTACTACCAAGTTCCAACCATCAGCTTGTATTACATGATAATGGAAGATGATTGAGCTCCTCCGGAGCATGTTTTTTTTTTCTTTTTTTTTTTTTTAGTCTTTTTGAGAGTACAAGGAATTGAAAATACACACTCAAACACCCAATCTCATAAGATAAAGTCACTCATCATGAGAGATTCATAGACATATTCAGTGAAAACTCAAAGTTAGGACTTCTTCCCACAGCTTCAAACCATCAGCCACAGCTTCAAACCATCAGCCACTAAGCTATTATGCGAGCTCGTACAGTCTGGAGGAATTCTTGGTCACGTCCAATCAGACGAAAGTCATTACTTTATTTTTGGCGGTGTTAAACTCTCCAACGAGCACAATCATCACTGGTGTCCTAGCAGCGAGAGGTAGCCATCCGACCAACGTACACATCAGGGGCTCCGTTTCCGAATCGGAATAAGTCGCGCTTATTCTGTCTGCATCACTAATTGAGTAACGTCCCATAATCCCATTACAGACTTTAGAATTTTGCTGGATATCATCAACAGAGATGGGCGAGTCACGACGTAGTACTTGAGCGTCGGTGGTAATTAATGCATTGAGTCAATCATTAAAGCGTTTTCAATGTCCTCATAATAATAGATGATCGAGTCAAATCAACTGGCAACAAGTGATATGTTGGGTGAGGTGATCAGCTGCTCATCGAGGCTGTGGAATGCCATCAGAGGTGAGGCTCTCTGGAAGATTTGGAGGGAGCGTTGTACTGTCAATTTTGGCCAAACTCCTAAGGAATGGTCGATCGAGAAATCCTTGTTTCTCCTAGGTAAAAGAATCTCCCGAGTCAAGAGATCGCCACCGTTTAGACATCACTGTATTTATCTCCTCGAAAACAACAAGTTGAAACCCAAATGGGTCCCACATGAGGGTGATGATAATTTTATCCGCCTCATTTGTAATGCCCTGTAGCTTGCCATACTCCTCCCCTGCATTGTGGGATTTGGGGGGTCCCATGGGCACTAGTCCCATTCACTTGTAACTTTTTCTCTTTATTATAATTAAAGTCCGGGAGATTAGGCTAAGGCCGAACTTCCTTTATTTAAAAAAAAAAAAAATAGATGATTGACATATACATACACGGCCACAAATATAAATGAATAGATGATTTGATTGATCCAAAGTCTTCCGATCTCATTATATTAAATTAATTGTTTCACATATTCCTACCTTCGTCGGCATATTTTGTTAATATAAGAGCTCATTTCATTGCTCAAAATATTGGAATATGAATTTAGACATGTACTCTCCTCCCTATGACCTGTCTTCTATGAAACTCGCAAGATCATACTAGAGAGAGAAAATGAAATGAAAACAGAGAATAAGTAAAAGCGCCTGTTCATCGATGATGACTTCTCGTTTTCTGTAATCAACATGTTTTTTCCTTTTCACGTTCTCTCTCTTCCTCGCTCATTATCCTCTCCGTCTTTTCTGTCCTTCAGAAGTCGCTGAGATTGCATCTTTGTGATGCTTCAAGAGTTCGAAAAGCTAAAAGCTTACCATACATAACAGAAGCTCAGAAAAAGGTCCAAGTTTTGGGAATCTTGCTTTACTAAGTTTTGAAAATCCTAAATGGCCTGATTCCTATTGATTATCTCCTATTTCAATTGATTTTAAGTTTTCTTATTTTCATATTTTTAAGGAAGATCGATCATTGTGATCTATTGTTGTTGATTAGCTTGACTTAATCAAGAGCAAAATGTAAGTCGGGCATAGCATCCATTGAATCCTATGCGTCCCACAAAGCAGAGGTTAGATGCCTAATAGATAGCGATATAGAAAACACAAAGGCACGCTAAGGTAGACACTTGGACAGGATAGCCCTAAGATTAAAGGACATAATTGGTTTAAAATAGGATAGGCTGACGGCTTAACAATCCATAAAGGGGTGTTTTTATCAGCTCAGAATTTAAGTGGTGATGGGTGTCCGAATGGAGCCCAAAAGCATTGACCCCCTTCCCCAACTTTGGGAGGCAAGGGAGCCAACCAACTCGGCTGACGTGCATGGATTTAAGTTTCCATTTTGAAATGATTGCAAGAAAGGTCATAATCTGATGAGTGCAGACCTCTGTTTTATGCAACTCGCAAGATCATATTAGAGAGCGAAAAGAAAATGTAAAAAAGACGCTCTCCACCAATCAGTCATCATCCTCCACTCTACACCTCAAAAGGTATGAAGAAATGCAAGGTATTTCTATTTTCTGCTCAATTATTTCCTAGTTGGTCCATCTTTTAATCTGTCTCCGGAGTCTGACCTCCTCTTTGCTTTCATTTGTTCAGAATAGCAACTCTTCTTTTAAATTTTCCATCACCATTTCCTTGGGTATGACATGTGCAACATTCAAGTTTCAGTTGTATTCTGTTGTCGTCTATCGACGCGCTACAGATTCACCTTTTGCACTTTCCACTTGGTATTCACTTGCTCTCCGTGGGAGAACATCATCTTGAGGAGACATGGCTTCATGTCTCAAAATAAGGAATATTGCTTGTTCATTGATAATGATTTCTCGTTTTGTCACAGGTTTTCCTTTCCAAGTTATCTCTCTTGCAGTTTCGTTATCTTCTTCGTCTTTTCTCTCCTTGTAAAATGACAGTTTGGCACTATACATGAGGAGAATGCCGAAATTATTATCTTCTCGATACTAGTACCAAGCTTCAACCCTCAGCTTGAGTTTTGTTTTGTATAACATGATAATGGAAGATGTTTTGTATTACATACTTCAGCATTTTGCTGGATCTATGAACAGAGATGGGCGGGTCACGACGTAGTATTTGAAGGTCGGTGGTAATTAATGCATTGGGTCAATCATTCAAGCGTGTGTAAATGTCCTCGTAATAATGTGATGAACAGAGCGGGGAGATGCAATCCACGTTGTCGAGATTGATTGGCTTTTGAATTAGTTTCTTATAACAAGCGAGCCTTCAATTATTAAAAGAAACAAAAGGGAAAGATACAAATTAGGCTGATGAGCCCTTTGTCGGTTCATGTACGACCCGTCTTAGCTCGTGGTTGTGGATGAAAAGCACATCTTGTGGTGTTTGAACGGGGGGCTCTTAAAATTTATTTATTCCTTCTTTTTTCTAGCTAATTTAGGGATTTCTATAAGGACCATTGTTCAAGGGATTCCTCGAGGTTGGCTACACATTTCTCTTAGTTCCTATGGCATTCCAAATAGTACTAGAGCAACCCGTGGATTCCGCGAGGAGGGTTTATTTCCAATTTATATGATTACTCAATGTAAGGGACTTTGTGACCCTCCAAATCATCACACTCTTAGGCAACATAGGAATAGGTAATCAACATCTCCATGGAACATAGATATCTTTTGGAGGGGTGCCACAAATTGTGCCAGTTTCATTATGCAGATTGTGCCACAGATTGTGCATGGAATCAATTGCAAGATTATTCAGATAAAGGTTTCATTAAAGCAAGTAAATCACCTTGGGCATTGTCAATGCTCCTAGTTAAAAAGAAGAATGGCTCTATGAGACTATGTATACATTATAGAGCATTGATAAAGATAATGGTGAAAAATAAGTTTCTTATGCCGAGGATAGAATATGGTTTGATCAGTTAGTTCAAGCTAAGTACTTTACTAAGCTTGAACTTAGATCAATTTATTAGCGGATCAAGAGTAGGGTGGTGGATGTCACTAAAACTACTTGCACTAGATATAGGCACGATGCATTTATTGTTATGCCTTTTGCTCTCAACAATGCCCATATCACTTTCATACTGCTCGTGAATAATGTTATATAGCCATATCTAGGGATATTTGTAGTAGACATATTGGAAGATACTCTCATCTATAGTAGATTAGAAGAGGAACACTTGAAACACTTTGGTATAGTATTTCAAGTGTTACGGGAAACTTCACTCTTTGCTAGGGAATCAAAATGTGACTTAATTTTTTCAAAATAAAGGTTAAATACCATGGGTATATAGTATTCTAAGATATAATGTAGATGGATCCTAGATATTTATGGGTTATTGTGGAATATCCACATCCCAAGAATCTAGAAGAGCTTTAGATCTTCCTAGCTCTGTAAGGTTTCTGTCATAGGTTCATCAAGAACTATATGAAATTGATGTCGCGATGAAGGATATCATTACGGAAATGGAAAAAAGAAAAATATGGAATATTTGGAGATAGTGATTACCACTGTTAGACTCAACATATGAATGGCACGAGATGGTTGGACCACATCTAAGATGAAGGATTAGGAAGTAATCCTCAACCGTGGCTTTTGGAGCAAGTGGTTAGCCCATCATAGCCCTAGCCGGTAGGACATGAGTTCAATTCCCACATTCGGTATTAAAGTTTAAACAAATTAACTCTTAAGAAATCTCATAACCCTCTTTTCTCATGCATTTTTCTCCCTTATCGTAGCTCGATGGGCATGCACATGGAAAGGAATGAGTGTGCCAAGGGGGTATGTACAGTTTGAGAGGCTTTTCCATGCATCGATGGCTTCATATGCACATGGTGAGCTCTGATGTGAGCCACAAAGGTTCTATCGAACTTTTCAAGTCTATTTTCTCTCACTTTCCTTTTGGTTTTTGCAGATCTACCTGCGTAAGGATGTAGAATGTGGGCGATGTATTGTTTTTCTGTCTGCTGCAGAAGACCACCTACTCTCTCCCGACGTAGTTTAAACACATTCGATGAACGTAAATGAGAAACGTACGAATTCACTGACTCGCTATTCCATAAACCGCAAGCGTTTTAGCACACATCGTTTGACTGACTTGACTGGTTGTAGCTTCACTTCCATAGAATCGTCCGACAAAAAGGATACTTCCAACATTGAGTAAATGTCGTTCTAAGGGTCTGTGCACTAGAAGCTTTTTAACGGCATCATGCCCTTGTCGATCGATGATTTGTTCGAGTGCGAAGTGAAATCTGTTCCACTTTAATAGTAGTTACATGTTCTTCACTCATCGGATTGCGATTTTTTTGCTTGTTGGTTCATGCAAGCCACTTTATTTCAGAATCTTATAGCGCTGGTCATGCTCCTTGAGTAAAGCTACACAAAAGAAGTTTGATGGAAAATAACTTTGTGGTATTCTTCTAAGAGAACTATAGCTAATTATTTTGAAGGATCGTCAAAGGTGATAAAAGAGTGGTCAATTACACACATCCTATGCACCTACTGCTGGTTAAGGTGATGCTTTATGAAGAAACTTGAGTTGAAACTTGTATATGACGACCTTGTGTGCACCAAGATGTAGAACAAATTCTAGGGGCGGCTTCAAATCGTGTGGCCTAAATCATTTTGTTTCCATTGATCTTGATTTTAGGAATTCTTATATTGGTAGCATGAGCATGTGCATTAAATCTATCTCAGATATGGGCAAGAGCCGGGAACAATTATAGGGCGGGTGCCAAAACAAGAATCTGAAATCCCAACATTTCCATGCTAACATCAAAGGCATCATGTTCTATAATCTTCTCTGTTATCACCATGTTGCGTGAAAGCACAAGATGACCTAATTTTTGTTCTTTTGATGGATCCATGATCCAAGATGTCTAAATCTACCCGACCACGAACTATGCATACTATTTTGAAAGTGAGAGAATTCGTCACTTTTGAAGATCTTGTATAACTATGAACGAAATGTTCTAACATTTGAGGATATGAGGAGAAAGAGAGAGAGAGACAGAAACAGAGGGAGAGACACATACACACACACACACACAAAGAGAATTGGGATAAATTTTGTGCCTTAAGTAATCATGCATGCATAGATGCATTTTTCATTCAGAATAAATATTTTACATATGCCACATCATCTTATCTACCCCTCAAACAAAAAATAGTCTTGAATACAAAATGCAACAGATATTATTTCTTGTAGACCTGATCACATGAGATAGGTATGAATACGAATCAAGCACTGGATCCTCACCCACAAATCGTCAATATGAGGGACATATTTACTTACATTAACGCTACTCGCAAGCCACAATGTATACCAAAGTGGGAAGATAGAGAAGCAATTGTAGCATTATTTAGATAAAGCCTTCATTAGATCTAGCAAATCACCTCTAGCATTGGCAATGCTCCTAGTTAAAAAGAAAGATGGCTATATGAGACTATGTATAGATTATACATCATTAATCAAGGTAATGCTAAAAAATAGGTTTCTAATGCCTAGATTAGAAGATGTATTTGATTAGTTAAATCAAGCTAAGTATTTTACTAAACTTGAACTTAGATCAATTTATTAGCAAACCAACATTTAGTTGGTGGATATCACTAAAAGTTCTTCTTACACTAGATATGGGTACTATCTTTGCTAGGGAATCAAGGTTTGGCTTATTTTTTTCAAAACAAAGGTTAGATACCATGGGCATATAGTCTCCTAAGATGTAATCTAGATGGATCCTAGAAATTTATGAGCTATTATGGAATGTACACATCCCAAGAATCAAGAAGAGCTTTAGATCTTCCTAATCAAGATCCCTCTAAGGTTCCTTTACTCATATGGCCATCACGAGTAGGTACCTCATATGAACTCTCTCGCTTTTGGCCTTGGTTATGTGCGAGCAAGTAGCTTCTCATTCCTCCAAGAATGTACATCTCTGGAATATAACATCTTCTCCCACTTCTAAAGATCATTGTCCTCAATCATATAGAAGGATCTATAAACCTAGGGATCAGAATCTATGATTTCAAATAATAAGACTAGAGTGTGCTAAATTTCTAAAATAGTAGATACTAAAAAGTAGAAAACTAGTCTCTGTGCTTTCTATCTAGCATTTCCATCAATAAATAGTAGTCATTGTCTTTGGTATACTTTAGGAATCTCTCTCAGTCCCAATGATTCCACATGTGCACAACATAAGTACTTGGAATATCCACGAACTCCCTATGCCTAGAACTTCACCACTAAGTTATGATGCCTTTTCACGTATAGAGACCTTGGTGGCTTGACCTTGTCTCCTCAAAATAGCCACAACAAGCTTGTCATATGGTATAATTGCACAAAATCACTTACTCCACTAGACTAATGAAAAATACTATGTTAATCCAAAACAATTTGACTATGCCCGAGTTTTTATGGGCAAGTACTAAAACGAAACGGAACTTTTTTCCAAATAATGCTTAATCCCTAAGCTCAAGTAAATCTCATTGATTTACTCATTCTAATGAAATGACACTCAAGAAAGTCTTATCATGATCCAAACTGTAAATCCAAGATGACAATCTATGAATAATCCAAACTATGGACCAAGATCTCAATCTCTCATACCCAAACTATGGACCAAAATCTCGATCTATCATAGGGAATATATAATAATCCAAACTATGGATCATTATATGTACCGTACAAAGTAAATGCCAATCCACTGTCTGGAACTAAGTATTTCATTACAAGTGGAGAGGTGCTAAGAAACTACAAAAACTACTAGAACTACAACCAACTTCTCTATAACAACATGCAACTTGTTCGAGGTGGATGAAGATTGCTTTATCGTTGACCATCACTATCTGATTATCGTTGTGATCAAATAATTTTGCATTTAGGAACAATATATCTCTAGTAAACTATTATAATAGCCTTATACCTGTCAACTGTACCATCAGGCTTATGCTTCAGCTTGTATACCCACTCAGTCCCAATGGCCTTCTTGCAAGGAGGTAAGTCACATAAATACCAAGTGCCATTCTTCATTATAGCATCATATTTAGATTGCATAGTAGCCATCCAATTTTTTGAATTTTGTGCTTCATCAAATGAAACAGGCTCATTCTCATCAAATAGACTAGATGCAGCCATAGCATAGCAATCTGATGCAAAGAGGCATTATGAGGGCCTGAACAAGTACGATATGATAGAGTTGCATCTAATTTGCTCTCATGCAAAGTCTGTACCAACCATTTTGGCATAGTTTTTGCCTGCTCAATATCAACTCTCTCATCAACTAGTGCATCATGTAAACCTGCATCAGAAATGGAATGATCTGCATCCTCACATGAAACCTACAAAGGCTGAGAAGTTTCCTCATTGAGACCAGCACTAGACTATCCACCTGTAAAAAGAGGTAGCAAAGTATCATACATGTCTTTGGAGCTATCACAACTGTCCTTAGTACATGAAAGTAATGATTGAATAGCATCTTCCACAAAAACAAGATCACGGCTAACTAGAATGTGTTTATTCTGTGGATGATATAGACGATAGCCTTCACTTTCAAAACTGTACCCAACAAAAATACATTATACTGCTTCATCATCCAATTTTCTATGATGTTGTTCAAACACTAATGCATATGCCAAACAACAAAAAACATTCAGATGAGCAACAGGTGGCTTGCGCTCATGCGAAGCCTCATATGGAGTGATAGACTACAGCGCTTTAGTGGGACACCTGTTAAGTACATATGTTGCACACATGACAGCCTCAAGCCAGAAACTATGTGGCAAAGTCTGACTCTTGACCATAGACCTCGCCATCTCCATGAGTGAACTATTCTTTGGTTCAAAAACTCCATTTTGTTGAGGTGTATATGGCATTGTTCACTGGTGTTTTACCCCACGTTCAGCCAGATATGCATTAAAATTAGAAGACATATATTCCCCCCTCCATCTCAATGGAGGGTGCCCATTTTACATGCTGAGAGATTTTTAGCCAAAACCAAAAACTGTTTGAAGCACATGAACACTTCAGACTTTGCCTTCAATGGATATACACTTCATGCTTGGAAAAATCATCAATGAAAGTCACGAAGTAAAGATAATTTACAAAAGAAGGTGTCTGCATAGGACCACAGACATCACTATGTACAAGCTGCAATTTGTAAGTAGCCTTCACAAACATGTTTTCCAGGTGCATCAAGTTTGGGCAAAGAGGACACCATTTCAAATTTTTGCAGGCGTAGCAAACTAGCAAAATTCAGATGACCAAAGCATGCATGACAAAGCTTTGCATCTGACATAGCCTGATAATCATCTACTGCACATGCCAAATCATTCAGAGATATTTCATAGTCTATGAGCTTATACAACCCACGACATAAAATGCTAGAAGCAATAATCACATCGCCATTTGACAGATCATGAACTGTATACCTGACATCAATAAATTTCACAACCAAGACAATCTTGGCTAATGTAGAAACTGATAACAGGTTCTTCTTGATCCCTGTCACAAATAAAGCATGTGACAAAGTGAAAGAACTACCATCAGCAGTAGTCAAAATGATCTTACCAACTCCCGTAACAGGATAAGAGGAGTTGTTGGTGCATGTAAGAGTATTCCTTGTAGGGGCAGGCTCTAGTGAAGAGATGAAACTATGGTGCGATGTAATATGCTTGGTCACCTCACTATCAAAATACTGGCAAACATCAGAGTCTACTGCAGACATGCACTGCTCATGAGAAGATGGGTCAAAACTATAGATAGTAGTAAACACCCATTCTTCTTCTTGCAGAAGATTAGCAGACTCTGTTTTTAATGTAGAGGCCTTGCAACAACCATTCTAGCCTCTTTCTTCTTTGCCTCTTTAGCAGCCAGTTTTAGACAGTTATTTATGATATGGTCATTCCCTTTACAGTACTTGCACAACAATTTCTGCTTCTCTGATTTCTTCTCATCTTTATCTTCCTTCTTTGAATGTGCATCATTTGTAGATTTCTGCTTACTAGTTGAAGAGCTCCATTTTCCTTTGCCCTTCTGACTAGCCAGGAAAGCTTGATTTGCAACACGTATAATGGACCTCTTCTATGTGAAGAGAGATGGTGGATGCAATCCAAAGATGAGTAGGTGCCGCTACAACCAACTTCACACCAGCCAACTGAGACTCCAGAGTTGATTAGTAGACCCTTTGAGCTTCCTAAATCCACCAAAATATCAGCCAAGTACTTTGGAACATGTATCCCAAAAGTTTAAGTCAAGACAGACTAGTTGCGAAATGACTAGCTCCCAAAACTTGCTATTTTTGGACATACACCTGCTAGAAAAAATGAACAGTGCTCTCAAC